>PVLC010012155.1:0-45069 GCA_004027655.1 Graphiurus murinus | reverse complement strand
GAGGGAGGGAGGGAGGGAGAGAGGGAGGAAAGGAAGGAAGGAAGGAAGGAAGGAAGGAAGGAAGGGAGGAAGCAGGCATTTCCTGGTTCCTCTCAGCTAGTTATCCTGATAAATGAGTAAGCAAACATTGATATGATGGTATTGAATTGGTTATCTGCTAAGTAAAAGAGGCTCCTTTAGGGGAAACTTGTAGATTAACACAATTTACAAGTATTGCTTCCTTTTGCTTCAGTTAAAACTTTTTGGAGAAATTTACCAAGAAGAAGCCAAGATCACGAAGTAACTGTTTTTCTTTTAGGCTCCTAGACTAAACTTAGCACATTATAATATTAAACTGAGAATGCCCAGAATGTTTATGTCCACAATCTTTGTGACCTTGAACTGAATATGCCTAGAAGCATTCTTGTCTATCATCTTAACATTTATTTATTTATTTATTTATTTATTTATTTATTTATTTATTTATTTATTGGTACTGGAGATTGAACCCAAGGGCATTCTACCTCCAAACTATAACCCCAGCCCTATTTTTTATCCTTTATTTTGAAGCAGGGTCTCACTAAGTTGCAGGGTGACTCACTAAGTAGCTGAGGCTGGCTGTGAACCCGTGATCCTCCTGTCTCCATCTTCACCTTTTAACATGTGCTCTCTGACCTTGAACAGAGCATGCTCAGAAATATATTCACCATCTTTCTTTCTTGAACAATGACCCTGAATAAATAAATAAATAAAAATAAAAACATTATAGAAAATTGGAATAGAAGGAAATCACCTCAACATCATGAAGGCAATATACAATAAACCCAATGCTATATCCTTTTGAATGGGGAAAAACTGTGAGAATTCCCTTTAAAATTGGGAACAAGACAAGGATACCCACTCTCACCTCTCCTTTCCAATTTAGTGCTTGAGACTCTAGCCAGAGCAATAAGGCAGGAGAAAGAAATCAAAGGAATACAAATAGGAAAAGAAAAACTAAAATTATCTCTAATTGCAGATGACATGGTCTTATACTTAGAAGACCCAAAAAAACCTCAACCGAAAGACTTCTAGAGCTGATTAACAAATTCAGAAAAGTAGTGAGATACAAAATCAAACTAAGAAAATGAGTAGCTTTTTTATATCTAACCATGAGTCCATTAAAAAAGGAATCCAGAGAACAATTCCACTTACACAATAAAATACCTAGGAGTAAATAAAATCAAGAGGTAAAGACTTCTACAATGAAAATTATGAAACACTAAAGAAAGAAATTGAAGAAGATCTTAGAAGATGGAAAGAACTCCCATGCTCCTGAATAGGCAGAATAAATTATATCAAAGTGATCATTCTACCAAAAGTGGTCTACCAAGTCAAAGCAATCCCTATCAAAATACCAACGTCGTTCTTCATAGAGCTAGAAAAATCAGCCTAAATTTCATATGGAAAAACAACAACAACAAAAAAACCTGCATAACCGAAGCAATTCTCAGCAATAAGAACCATTCAGGAGGAATCACAATTCCTAAATTCAAATTGTACTATAGACCTATAGAAAAAATAGCATGGTATTGGCACAAAAACAGACAATTGTATCAATGAAACAGAATAGAAGATAGAGAAACAAATTCATACACTTATAGCCAATTGATTTTCGACAAAGGTACCAAAAACATACACTGGAGAAAGACATCCTTTTCAACAGATGGTGTTGGGAAAACTGATTACCCATTTGTCGAAAAATGGAATTAAATCTCTACCTCTCATTCTGCACAAGAGTCAATTCAAGATGAAGGGAAAACCTGGAAATTAAAAGCAGGGGCAATTGAGAAGAATGTGTATTCCACTGTTGTTGATTGGAATATTCTGCATATGTCTATTTGGTTTATAGTGTTTTTTAGGTCTGAAGAGTCTTTACTGATCTTTTGTCTGTTAGATCGATCTAGTAGTTTGAGAAGGGCAAAGGACTAACACTCCAACATATAGGCAGTGGTAGAAACTTTGTCAATAGGATACCCAAAAGCTCAGGAAATCAGAACAAGAACAAATAAATGGGATGACATTAAACTAAAAGGTTTCTGTTCAATAAAGGAAACCATCAAGAGTCTAAAGAGATCGCTTATAGAATGGAAGAAGATCTTTGCCTACTATTCCCCTGATAGAGGACTTCTATCTAGAATGTACAAATCACTTGAGTCACTCTACCACTCCTGGGTATCTTCCTAAAGGGACTGAAATCAGAATATTATAGTAATACATGCATTTCCATGTTTATGGAAGCACAATTCACAATAACCAAATTATGGAACCAACCTAGGTGTCTGTCAACAGATGAATGCATTTCAAAATTATGTGATATACACACAATGAAATTCTACTCAGCAATAAAGAAGAACAAAATTATGTCATTCGCAGGAAAATAGGTAGGCCTGGAGAACATTATGTTAAGTGAGATTAGCCAATCGCAAAAAATGAAGGGTGATATGTTTTTTTCTCATATATTGAAGGTAGGGAGTAATCGGACACAAGCGAGACTTTAGATAATGGAAAAGAAACTCCAGTGGAGCAAGGAAAGGGGTTTAGGGATGGGGAGAGAAGAGGGAGAGTAAATGAAGAAAACACTTCCATTCACATTACACACATATGTGAGAATACCAGTGCCAATCTCAGTGTATTGTGTGGGGTAGGAGGGGAGTGGGGAAAGAGCCAGGGTAACGCTTACCAAGTGCTGTGTGCAGGTAGATCATCAGCACTCTTTTCTACATTATGATGTGAGAATATAATGAACCAATAAAAGTATAATACATAAGCAAAAAGGGCTACAGGTGTGAGTTAGAATGCCCTTTGTTCAATTCCCAGTAACCTGCCCCCCTACATCACACACACACACACACACACACACACACACACACACACACACACGCAAAAGAACTTATTCATCGATTGCCAGCTTCTTAATAGATGGTGACACTATCTGATGGTTAGGGTTATTCTGAGGGACTTGGGCAAATGTTGCAGCCTTGTATAGAATCAAGCACACTGTGCAGGCGTCAGGCAGCCTGAGTCCAAAGGCTGTTCTACCACTTTTCAGTTGTGATACCCTGAGCAAAGTACTAAAACCGCCCCAGCTGAAGGTTTCTCATTGGTTTAATGTGCATAGTTTTGCTGCAAAGACTGAATGTGCTAAAGCATTTAGCGCAATGCCTGGCACATAGGAAGAAGTTAATAGATGTCAACTATTATCAGTCCTTGCGAGGTCCCGCAGTCTGTGAAAGCAGTAGGGAGGAACAGCACTTTGCTGACAGTCTTGCTTCTGGAATGGGATAGGCAAAGTTTTGACTAGGGATCCTTCATTTGTTTTGGTCTTGGTTCATGGATCTCTGTTCAAGTAACAGCGCTGAGCGTGGAGTTGTTCTCGCATGCAAGGCGGTCAAGGATGGTCATAGAATTCATTCCTCAGTGTCCAAGCAGGGTGTCACCTCAGCATCACACACCCATCCAAACTTCACCAGAGAAAACCAAATCCAGAAAGGAAATCAATTGGCTTGGCCAAATTTCCCAGTTAATACCAGTGGAACTAACACTAAGGGCCAGGTTTTCCAGCTTTCTGTTCATTGCTTTTATTAAACCATGGCATCCCAATTTGATGCTACAGGACTTTAGACCTTACGAAAACAGCATATGAATTATACATATAAATTATTAAAGGACCTACCATGAAGGTAGGAAGCAAGAGGAGGGGGAAGAGATCTGACTATGTGAATTTCTTTCACTAACATTTAACATGTTGCAATTTATCTTAGCTCCTCAGACTATTTTCATGCTTTCTTGACATTCATTCCTCTCCTCTCTTCTGGCTAAGGATAGGCCATGTTCTGGGATGTTGAAGAATAAATATTCTGATCCAGAAAAGAAAATGACAAAATTCACGTAGAAAGAGGACTATGGAAGAAGAGAAAGGGGACCAGAGAGAGGAGGGAAGGGAGAGGGTATTAAAGAGGGTGGATAAAATAAAAGTCCCTTATATGCATGTATGAAAATGTCACACAGAAACAATTATAATAAACAATAAAAATAGGAAAATGAATAAAGAATAAAGGTTCTGGAGTCCCAGAGGTAACCAGATCCAGTGAGGCCATGGACATGTAAGTCTCCATGACTCTTTCTTCATCCTGTAAGATGTGAAGGACAGAGGTACCTACTGCATAGTGTAGCTGAAGGTGTTTAGTAAAATAAGATGTTAAAAAACACTTGCAGCAGCCAGGAATGGTGGCTTGTGCCTGTAATCCCAGTACTCAGGAGGCTGAGACAGAAGGATTGAAGGTTAGAGGCTAGCAACAGCTACTTAGCAAGACTCTGTTTCAAACTAAAAGAAAAGAAAAGAAAACAAAAACAACAAAAACAAAACATTAAACAAAATAGGTCTAGGGGTGTAGCTCAGAGGTAGAATGCCCCTGGGTTCAATCTCCAGTACCAAACAAACACTTTCAGCAGACTATGATACCTACTGAACATTGGATGTACTTGAGTGGTGGTGCCTGGTTAAAATGACCACACTGCAGGATTTCAAAGGCTGATGTTTACTACTTCTTGCTCTCTTCTGGTAAGAGGTTGCTGCTATCTGGAATATCTTCTCTTCTTCCCTTTGAGAGCATAGGAGGCATACACAGTGAAGCTAAGGTCCTGAGGTCACAGGACAATAGACGGTCGCTCACATTCTCACCCAAGAATGTGAGGGCCACGCACTCCCAAAGCACCAAGAGGAGACACTTTGGAGCCTGTTGGACACCGGAGAGTGACAGGGCCTCTCTGAGCCTCCTTGCCGCCTGCCTCCAGTACCAGTTCCCTCACCCAGCTTTTCAAAGCTCCCCGCTCCTCCATCTCAACACCCTGCGCCTTGCACTTAACTTTTCCTGGATCCTTCTTCTTCTTCTTCTTCTTCTTCTTCTTCTTCTTCTTCTTCTTCTTCTTTTTTAACTATTGATTCTGGCAATTGAACCCAGGGGTGTTCTAACTCTGAGCTACATCCCCAGCCCTTTTTATTTTTGAAAGAAGGTCTTGCTAAGTTGCTGAGGCTGGCCTCGAACCTGCCATCCTACTGTCTCAGCCTCCCAAGTACTGGGATTACAGGTGTGCACTGCCATACTGGGCTTGGAACATTCTTACCACTCTTTCTTTGCCTTTGCTTAGCAGTGTACAAATTCTAGTGCTAGGGTCTCCCCAAATCATGACTGCTCCTGGCTCCTGCAGCATCTTATGTTGAGTCGTGCTATCCTGATATGCACACTGCATCTCTCTCGGCCTGCCACCTAGGTGCTCCTGCAGACTGGTGGATAAATGACCGAGACCTTGCCCACATATGACCACCATTCCTGACATTACAGCTCCACAGCTCTTTTGTGTCTGTGTCTGGAGTCCGGAGTTCAATTAGGCTTCCAAATATAAATTCTGTCTTTTAATTAAGAACTATAGAAAGATATATATATATGTGATTGCAGGTGGACTGGTACCCTTGAAGGTCTGCATTTTCCCTAGCTCGGCCTGTTTTGGAGCCTTTTTGCCTCCCCTGGGATCACACCTCTTTCCCAATAAATGGGCAGGAGAGTGAAGATTCGAATATTTGTATCTGACATTATTTTGGAGTGTCACTTTCCTGTTTGCTGCTGTTTCCTTTTCATGGACCATTAGCAGCTTCCAAAGGCAATATCCTTTCACTGTCACACTGTGCCATGGGGGGCCATTTCAACAACTTCAGACGAGGGCGTTAAGTGCAATTCTGGATGCGAGTCAGCACATAACCAAATAAAAATAATAAAGGGAAAGCTTGTAGGAGCCATTTGGAACGCTGTCCCACGCTGAATTCATTTGCAGCCTCGCAGAAACCTACCCATCACCAGTGATCAGCCCTGAGCCCGCCCGTACCTTATTTAATTGTAAAATATTTCATATCCGCAGAAACAGCCCTGCTCATTTGCTTTTCCTTTTTTGGAGATCGTCTTGTTGGAATGCTGAGATTCTAATCAGTGGGAGAAGGAGAGAGTGCAGGTTTTGATTTCAGCAAGCAAAAAAAAAGGTGCACTTCTTGTAGCTTCTCTTCTCTCCTTCAAATGAACACTTAGGAGGCCTTTTTGCATTCTCCAGAAATAGGCACTTGGCACGAGGTGCCAAAGCACAAAAGCAAGGTGATTAAGCTCAGGTTCTTAGCTTGGCATGAGTCACTGCCACCCTCTCTCCCTGGTCACCAGGTGGGGGCAGTTCCAGAAATAAAACTGGACACCCAGCATGAGAGTTAGTGTCCAGGGCCGAGTCCCTGATGTGAGGGCAAGCTTCCCTCCTGCAGAGTCCCTTGAGCCTGTATTCCAGGCAAATCCCAGGTGTAGCCAAGTCAGGAAAGGATAGCCCACATCAGTGTGCCCCTAACTTGCTAACGGCACAGCCACCTGGGGGAGAAAGAGTATTAAAAACACTGATTTCCAGAGACCTTTCACCCAGAAATTCTGATCCAGTCAATCTGGGGTAGAAGAAAGGAGGAAGGTAATCCATGTTCTAAAAGGTGGTTCTGAATAAACACATGGACAGTTAAATAAGAAAATCTGCCATTATTCATGTATCAATTTTCTTAGAAAACATTTAGTGATAACCAATTTTTACAAGATGGTGTCCTGGAGACTATGGAGCTAGAGCAGAAGTAGATGTGGATCTTGCCTTCCAGGAATCCACAATGTGAGTGTTCGTAACTCTTCCAGAAAGCTGCCAGTGTAATGTTTTGTCTTTGGCTTTTCTACAGCTCAGTGATTGAGACAAACAAATTCTAGTGATGTACTCAGTAAGCAGACAGCCAAGAAGTGCTGTAGAGTGTTTGTGCAAGTTACCATTACTGAGATCTGAGATGGGCATTATCTCAGATAATGAGGGTGGCCCACAGTGGAACGCCAGTGGCAATCGTTAAAAATCAGCCTCATGAGTTTGCATAACAAAACAGTAAGATTACAAAAATCACAGCTAACATTTATCACGTGTTTATTATGCGCCCAGCGCTATGCTTCACGCTTTTTCTGTAATTTCCTTAAAGATTCCTTTGCCTGTATTTATTGTTATCATATCAGTTTCTGGGACAGTGTCTGACACATAGTAAGTACTCGATGTGGTGGTGCATGCCTGTGATCCCAGTACTTGGAAGCCTGAGACAGGAGAATCATAGGTTCGAAGACAGCCTCAGCAAAATAATGAGACTCTCAGCAACCTAGTGAGACTCTGTTTAAGCAAACAAACAAACAAATAAAAATAGGGCTGGAGTTGTAACTCAGAGGTAGAATGCCCCTGAGTTCAATCTCCAGTACCAAAAATAATAAAAATAAATAAATAAATGCACTATTAGCTTATCTAGTCTTCAAGAAAGGTATCTAAATATTAAACACTCTAGATATTCCAAAACTCTAGGAAGAAACCCAAGGAATCTATCAACCTCTTTGCAAGATTTTTAAGATTGGTCAGATTTGCAAGGCAGGCAATCTAGAACAAGTTCCCTAATAGGTACTTAATTCCTCTGGGCAACATTTTTATTCTATTTTTCAGTTTATACTTGTACATTACAAAGGTGAGAAATTTGCCACCTATGTGGGTAGCTCATACTGTGGTTGTTATAGCTTGAAGATAGACTGTCACCCAGAAAAAATCGTCTATTGGCAATACAAAAATGTTCGAAGGTGAAATGATTAAATCCCAAGGGTTCTAACCTTATCAGATAATTAGTCCATTGATGGATTAATAATTAGAATGGGTTCACTGGGTGGTACTGGAGGCAGTTAGAGAATGGCTGCAGGAGGTAGGTCACTGAGGGCATCGGGGGCTACACATGTCCCTGAGTCTCTTCCTCTTCCTCTTCCTCTTCCTCTTCCTCTTTCTCTTCTCCTTCCCCTTTCTTCTCTCCTTCCATCCTCTCCCCTCCCCTCCCCTCCCCTCCTCTTTGCTTCTCTTCCCTTCGCTTCTCTTCCTCTTCCTCTTCCTCTTCCTCTTCCTCTTCCCCTTTCTTTTCCCTTCCCCTCCTTTTCCCCTCCCCTCCCCTTTCTTCTCTCTCTCTCTCTCTCTCTCTCTCTCTCTCTCTCTCTCTCTCTCTCTCTCTCCCCCCCCCTCCCTCCTCAGGCTGCTAAATAGTTTTCCATCGCCATGCCTTGCTGCCATAAGTTTCTGACTTGAAGCAGTCCACCATGGACTGAACCTTGGAAACTATGGGTCCAAAGAAACTTTTCCTCCTCCAAGTTGTTCTTATCTAGTATCTTGGTCACAGAGACAAAAAAGCTAAGTAAAACAGCAGTCCACACCAAAGTCTAATAACTTATTAGTAAAACATTTTCTTGATGATAAGGCGAATTATATCTTTTTTCACTTTTAACTATTGCTCTTATTTCTTCTCCAAGATAAAGGCAATCTCCACCACCTTCATCTGTCTGTCACTGTATATAAGGAAGATTTGGGATTATTGTATTTTCCATATATTCATGGATCAAGCTAGAAGGAAGAGGAATGAGAAATCATGGGATGATCCCAGATGAGAGGCCCATACTCTGGCACTCATTAGAAATAACCGGATGCCTTGAGTTTAGGTAAAAATGAAGTACGTCTATTAAAATTGGGTTTGAAACTTAGCTCTTCATCGTACCAGCGATATGACTATGTGTAAAACGATTAGGCTTTCCAAATTTCAGTGTTTCCATGTGCGAAGTGGAAATAATAAAATAGTATAGCATTGTAAGTATGAAATGTAATAGCTAACACTAGCAAAGCCCAAACCACATTACAGCAATAGAATAATACGAAAGTAAAAATCACAGACACCGTTTATCAAGTGCTCACTCAGTGCCCAGCGCCGTGCTAGAGGACGTCCCTCTAAGCTCCTGTGAGTTAAGTGACTGTTCTGTTTGTTTTGTTCATTGTAGTGTTCCCAGCCCTGAGGACAATGCAGGGCACGTAGTAAATATTTGTTGAATAAATGAGTGAGCCCATTATTAATTTATCTAATCTGCAAAACAACTCTTTGAGCTAAATGTTTCTGGCAAACCTATTTGACACACAAGAAAGCTGAGACTTAATGAGTTAAGTTTCTTGCTTATCAATAAATGATGAAACAGGGGTCTAAACTCAACACCTTCCTGTGTTCTTGATGAACCAGTCATTGTATACATACTGCTATTTATTGGCTAGATGAATAGATTTAGTGTTAGATTTTTATCATGACATCTGTTGCTGGGGGAGAGGGTGCATTAATTTGGTTGTGATATGAGATCCCAGCCTTGTCCTTACACCATCTTATCGACAAATGTGCATATTCAGAACCTAGCAGCCATTGGGACAGGGCAGGATTCTCTTTATCCAGCTCTGGTGGCCTGGTGTTCCCCCCACCCTCCTCCTTTGTGAGAGCTCGGAGCTTTACCCAAAGCCTTTGGTTTTCTTTTCCTCCAATTGAACAGTCACCGGGAAAAGCAAGAACTCTAAAACTGCTGGACTGAAAATGAAATATGCAATGGCTTCGGGCTATGTTTTCCCTTTGCTGGGAAGCACTGCCATGATAATTGTTTCTACAAAAAGAAACTACAACTCTGGCAAAAAAAAAAAAAAAAAAAGAATAAAATCCTCTGTTTGCTCGAACCTATCATAAACCATTGCTGGTAATTATAGAAGCTGATTGTGCGACAGTTTAGTTTAACTTAATTGGCAATTTTTTTAAGCTGCCACACAATAAAAATAGTAAAGAAGAGTCAGGTTCTGGAGATGGAACATTTAGCTTTGGTGAAATGTCAAAGATCTGCACGCACTGCCAAAGGTGTGGGACTGTAACTCTCTGCTGTCAGCCCTGTTATTTAAACTTTTTCCCTGGTATTTTAAATTCTGTTTCCCAAGTGCAGAGTCTGGCGTGGGCTTTTATCTCATTGTGCCCAAGCAGGATTTTAAATGGTCGTGGGAAGAAATGGGCCTCATAAACCAATTTAGACATATGGGACTCCTGTGTCTGGGAGAGATGACTTGTGCAAAACAAACTAGCTGCGTCCCATTACAAGTTAAATGTAATCGTCCCTTTTCAGGGTTCAATTTACTTGATTAAAAAAAAGTTGATTAAACCTTTACCTCCTTTTCTATCACTGGGGACCCTTTTATCCTTGTTTCCCCTCCCTAGCCTCCTTCCTCATGTTCACCATCATGTTTATCATCATCATCATCATCATCATCATCATCATCATCATCATCACCAGCTTAATAATAGTAGTCATAATGGCTAGCATTTATGATTGCTTCCATAGGCCAGATATTAGGCATTGACATTAGGTAGATTATCCCATGTAACCTTCACAATAATTCAAAAAGCCATCCATTAGAAAGTGGCAGAGCTAGCCAGATGTGGTGGTACATGCTTGTACTCCCAGTACTTGGGAGGCTGAGACTGGAGGATTGTAGGTTTATGGACAGTCTCTGGAACTTAGTGAGGCCCTCCACAATGTAGTGAGACCCTGTTTTGAAATATAAGAATAAAATAGGGCTGGGGTTGAAGTGCAGAGGTAGACTAGTTCCCTGCGTTCCATCTCCAGTACTGCAGAAGAAAAAGAAAGAAGAAAGAAAGAGAAAAAGGGAAGGAGGAAGGAAGGAAGGAAGGAAGGAAGGAAGGAAGGAAGGAAGGGAGAAAGAAAGAAAGAAAAAGGGAAGGAAGGAAGGAAAGGAGGGAGGAAGGAAGGAAGGAAGAAAGAAAGAAAGAAAGAAAGAAAGAAAGAAAGAAAGAAAGAAAGAAAGAAAGAAAGGTAGAGCTTAGATTTACACCCCTATCCAACACTAGGGCATGTGCTTTAATACAAGATATTTCCCATCACTCTTAAGTTTTTTTCTGCAACTGGGCTTTCATCTCCAGGACAAATCTTAGTCCCATCCAAATAGTAGTCAAGACAGACAGAAAAATAGAGCAAAACACAGTGAGGCTCCCATCCAGCGAGGCTTGGAATTAGCCTTTCAATCTGTAAAGTTGGTATGTGGCATGTCAGGATGACTCTTGGGGCCAGGGTCCTTTCCAGAGGGCAGCCTTCTGTATACGACAACCTCTGCCCATGCTCCTGCTCCGCACGGGGGCTCTGGCCTCCTTTCCAGCCCAACCTACCAGGTCCCAAATAGGAACAAATCCCTTCTCTGAATGTCAGCCCACTGTCCAGGGCCAGAGGACTCCTCTTATTGGTCCTCTTCCCCCAGGGCTTAAATCCCTACTCCTCATACCCAAGAGTGCACAGTGATGCTGAGCTGTGCTTTGGGATGCTTGAGTCAATTTCTTTTCAATGAAAACCTCAGTGATGGGGATGGCTATGGAGATTTCTTGAGTGCGTTTTGCCAGCAGAATTCTAAGTGCTTTTCCAGGTACTGACCGCCCTCTCCATGACCTTAGGGGCTAAGTCTTTTGCTTCCCCCATTTTCCCTATGAGGAAATGAGGTCAAAAAGGTTAAATGACTTATCAAGGTCATGCACCTAGACAGTACCAAAGCTAGACACACACCCCAAAATGGCAAGCTTCATCCCAATGCCATGCTCTGTTGTAAAATACGTATTTGGTCTTCCTCTCTTGTCCTGGTAGACAACTCCCCAAGTTCTTGGAATCCTCAATGTGATAAGTGTCTTATGTATGTTAATGAACTGGTGGATGGCTAGTGGCCCCCAGGTAGCTTCAGGGTGAGGGCTGGTCACCAGGGAGACCAAGGCAGGATTACAAGTTGAAACTTTCAGTCCCATCCTCCAAACTCTGGGGAGGGGAAAGCCCCTCTTCCCCAGGCTGAGTTGATCACAAATGGCCAAGGATGTAATCAGTTCTGCACATGTAATGAAATTTCCATAAGAACTGAGATGGACAGTATTCAGAAAGGGGACATGGCAGCTGCATGCTCCTTCTGCTATGCTTTGATCCCTGCACTTCCTTCATCCACCTCCTTTGTAATGTCCTTTATAATGAATATAAATGCAAATGTTTCCTTGAGCTCTGTGAGCTTCTCACGCAAATTCACCAATCCTGAGGAGGGGGTTGCAGGAACCCTAATTTATAGCCAGTGGGTCACGAATACAGGTAAAATAACTTGGGGCTTTGTGATTGACTTTGGAGTTGGGGCCAGTCTTGGGGACTGAGTGCTCAACCACTGTATCTGACTCTGTTTCCAAGAAGGTGATGTCAAACTGAAGTGGGTCAAAAGACGCCCAGCTAGTGTCTGCCACAGGACCCATGGCTTGACTGCTGATGGGGGGGATCCCCACACCTTTTGAGCTGCAGAAGTTGCCCATGTTAATTGTCATGGTGTGAAAACAGAAGGAAAACATGGTTTTTTTTTTTCTGACACAGATGTTGAAGTAGTAACAACAACAGTGACAACAAAATCCTTCCACTTCAAGTGTATCTTGTAACCTGAAAATGGCTGTAATTAATGTAAAATTTAGTTCCAGTCTCCTGGAACCTAAATACCATGGAAGTCAATGGCATTTTCTATATTCTAATTACATTTCAGAATACACTTAAATTGCTTGATGTTCAAATGCATTTAATGATTGGATTGCAATTATGATCCTATGTCATATCCTTGCGCTTACTGATACTTTTCCTATCACAGTATAAATGATCACGTTACTTTCTATGTTTGCATGAGACTCATTAGCATTTAACCGTATTATTGGCATGTGTGCATGTTACTGACGCCGTTGGTTCTAATAACCAGTCAGCTAACATGGAACGCCAAGCTTTGTACGGGCAGAGCAATTGGTATCATATATCCAGGTGTGTCCAGTCCTTCACTGATTACATAACTGAATACTAGGATTTTTTTTTTTTCCTGGAAGAGACGTCACCTCTTGTGAAACAATCAATGGAAGCAGGACTTGAGCTAGTACTTGGGATATTGGGGAGCAGAGGCTGTCTTTGTGCTTGATGTGTCTGCTGATGCAGGGAGGGAGAACAGAATGAAGGACAGAGAGGGCGTTCACTAAGATAATGGGTAGACAGAGAAACTAGGACTCCTGTCCCCCGCCTCAGCACAAACCTTGGGACATGTGGGCCTTGGGGACTTGTGCTGGGGAGTAGGGCTGTGTGTGTGTGTGCAGACTGCCTCAGTCATGCCGAAGAGTCCACGAGCCAGGAGCATCTTTGTTGTGGGACCTGGCACTTGTTCTTCCTCTGCAGCTCGTGTCCATCCCCTCGGTGTGACCAGGCCCAGGGATTTGTGTCATCAGTGGCTGTAGCTAGTAGAGCTCTGGCTAGAAGCAGAGCCTGGCTTTCAGACCCTCTGAGCCTTGGGCTCTGCAGAGTACTGCCTGGGATGGACTGTCAGGGACGGGGCATGGGGTTCCTCTGTGGGGGAGGGAGCATGCTTGCCAATTCCTCTTCTTTGGGTGATTTTATCAGACTGTCCTAAAGAGAGGTCAGACTCTAAAGATTTTGGACTTAAAGGAATTTGAGACCTATGGAGCAGCTATGTTTGAAACATTAAGAAGCATGACAAATATGCAAAATCACAGATAAAAAAATGATAAATAATTCAGACTTAAAATTGAGGCTTAATGTTTACTTCAGACTGAAAATGATGAAAAAAATTCCTACACCTAAAATCTATTTTAATCCATTTTTATTCTTTTCCCTTCCTCCCCCTTCCTCTTCCTAGTCTCCTACAGTCTTCATATTCAAGTTTTCACATGTTTACTATACATGTATGTGACTGTAAATGATGTAAAGTATTAATATGTTTAAATTTTACATAAGTGTTATATTCTGTGTCCTTTTTCAATTTAACCCAACATTAACTTTTTAAAGTTATTCATTTTATACAGTAGAATCAGATCTAGCTCATTTAATTTCTATCTACATATATACATGTATATTTACATATTTATGTATTATATATTACATCTACATATTATATGATGCTCATTTTAAGTTATTTTCTATTAATAGAGGTTTGGTTTGTTTCTAATATTTCCCATTGTCACATTTTGATTTAAAATTAAATTAGAGTTTATTTTTGTATCATGTGTGAAGTAGGACTTCCACATGTCACAGGGTAATTATGGAATAGACAGCCTTTCCTTTACATAGACAATGCCCCTGAATTCTATTCTATTCCAAATGTTGATATACCTATAGATCTAATTTTGGCCACTCTAGTATTCCATTAATCTATGTATCTACCTCTTAATCAATAATGTATTTTAATTATAGTAGATTTATGGCAAAACAACAGTGATGTTGGGTAACTTGCTCATGTGAAGATATTGAGAAGGTGGGGTCAGGCAAGGTGGTGCACACCTGCAATCCTAGTGCTTAGGAGGCTGCGATAGAGGATCACAGGATTGACGCCAGCAATTTAGTAAGACCTTCAGGAACTTAGGGAGACCTGTCTCCCCCCCAAAAAATAAAGAAAAGAATAAAACAGAACAAAATAGAGTTGGGAGTGTAGCTCAGAGGTAGAACTCCCCTGGGTTCCATCCCCAGTACCAGAAAAACCAAAACCAACCAACCAACCAAACGAAACCAAAAAACATTCAGAAAATGGCTTGTGCAGATTCTTTTTTACCATGAGCTTGGTGCTCATAAATGATATTGTCTACTAGATCACTTAGTGCCTCTCATGAAGCCCCGTGAGAAACAATCACATCTTTTTCTTTTTTTTTTATTCTTTTACTTTTATTTGCATTTATTTTGTGCTGAATATATTCCCGTGCCATAAGTTTTTGTTTCTTCTGGGTTATTTTTCTTTTGTGCAACTTCTTCTTCTGGGGTGTGAACAATCTGCTCCTTCTCAGTGAAGGTCATCTCAGTGTGGCAGGAGAACTTGGGCCTGGGTGAATCCAGCCATGACCTCTGTAGGTACAGTGGTGCATCATGGGGGCTTTGTTCAGATGAAGATGGTCAATGCATCACATATAAGCCCTTAAGTTCAGCGTTACTTTCTGCATTTTTAAGCATGTGCAGCAAAAATTCAGCACTCCTTTTTGGGCCACCGACCCTGTGTTCAGCCCCACTGTTTGGCGTGGGCATGCCTACCAACACCCAACACCACCATTATAACACCAGAATGGCACACATTGCTTATTTAAAAGTGACATCTTTCAGATACTTTGTGGCTTTTCACATATCTTTAATAGCCTCGGCAGTTCCACCTGTGTTCTTAAAATGAACATGAAGATTTGAACCTCTTGATTTGCCTGATTTTGCAAGATTTTCCTGGGTCAAGAGATCAATGAGCCACTTTCATAGGTCACCTCAGGCCATTTGCAGGAAGAGAGAAGAAACAATCACTTCTCCCTTTGGGAAAGATGAACTTTATTTTCCTCTTTGAGGGGCTGGAAACAGATTCAAATTTTGCTTGATGATTTAACTCAGAAGTTGATTTAATAACCTGTATACTATTTTTTGCTCCTTTCCTTAATCCTCTATTTTAGCATGCATTTTTTCCTTTCTTGAATTTTAGATATCCTAGCACATTATATTAATACATACAGGTTTTATTGCTTATCTCAAATATTTTACAAATAAAAAAATACAGGAATAAATATTTCTATGACCACAGTGCTCTTCAAACTTTAATGTGCATCCAGATCACCAAAGATCCTGTTGAAATGCAGGTTTTCGAGCAAAAGGTCAGGCCAGGACCTGAGACTGCAGCTCCGACAGTGCCAGGTGAGGGCTGTGCTGCTAATCGGGGGCACACCTTGAGACGCAGGGTTCTGCACCCCAGATGAGGTGACAGTGCCATCTCCCTCCATCTCCAGCCTTTGCCGGAGGAGAGAGAGGGATGTCTTAGTGGGCTGAGATGTTGATGGTCCACAGATTTTCTGTTATCTTGAAGTAAACTGGGGAAAAAAAGTTTTCTTTGGTGTGATCTACTCTCAGTCGCCATTCCCAGCTAAGACAAAGGCTTTTCTGGCCAAGGAAGACCCTATACTTTATCTTTCAGTTTTAGGCTCAGGGTTTTTTATAATTTTTTTTTCAATGTATTGGTAGTGGGTTCTTTTTTCCCTGACAGCAGGTCTCAACTGGGGTTGCACATTAAAAATTTCTGGGAAGCTTTTAAAATGTGCTGTACCCAAGATACACTCCAGCCCAATTAATTCAGATGTCCTGGGGCAGGGGCTTCAGAAGTGTTTAAAGTCTCCCAGGTGATTCCAAGGTGCAGGAGGGCTAAGAAGCACTGCTTTAGGCAGGAGGGAGGCAAATGGCCCCTTTGACAGGTTTTTAGAAGAGTCCATCCTCCAGCTGACTGTCCTCCTGACAGGAAGGTGCCTGGTGGGACCGCAGGACCTCCCTCCAGGGCCTGAGCAGCTTCCAGCGAGAGTGCTCAGGGTCACTGTTTCTACTGTTTCTACTCCCAGGCCACTGAAACCCCCCCTGTGGAGAATCTTATATGAGTCTGCGTTCTTTGAAATTTTTCTATTTTAAGATCTAAGTGCAGTTTATGGAGTAGACATTTTAAATAACATAGATTTTTTTTGTACTTAAAAAAAAAAGAAAATAATAGTTGTGGCTCAATCTATTTGCGGCTTCTTCCTTAGATGCCTGAGTCTACAGCTCATTTCTTTGTCACTAGTTCTCATGTCCAAGTTCATTGCACTGGAAAGTAAGTTTCAAATTTGCTCTTCAGACATATTTTTATGAAGTGGAAAGTCAGGAGTTTGAAATCCATGTGACCCTGGCATTGAATCTCAGCACTTCTAACCACTAACTGTGTTAACTGTGATTTTCTTCATATAAAAGAGCCAAGCTAATATTTATTTCATATGGTAGTTAAATTAGTTGAAGGAATTAAGTTAGTTACCTGAGAATATATAACAGGATTTCTTCCATATTATAGAAACTCAAAGTTTAGTTTTCTTCCTTCCCCACTTAGAAAGAAGTTGCGATATATACTTTCTTATAATTGGTACCCCTCCTTCCCCTGAAAGAGATTGGAGGAGACAGAAAGGAACAATAATGCCAACATACAAACAAATATTTAATGAGAAGCATGAGCCTGAATGAGATCATTCTTTTAGAGAGATAACTGTCACATTCCACCATTAAGAAGTGATGTGTTCTCCATAATCTTAATTCAAATGAATAAGTTTGAACAGAAGAATTGCTACTAAAATTCCTAATGAAATGTAGCAATTGCTTTCTTATTTTTTTCTCTTCTTAATTTGTTTTAAACTGGAGTCTGTGAATAGCGTGAAAAAATATTAAAGACAAATGTGTTTGCCACCTTTTTTTTCCCTTCAATTTCAGGGCTTTTTAAAATTGGGAAATTATCACTTTAAATACAGGCAAAGGCTTGGCTTTATTGTTTTAAAGAGAAATCCATTCCCTTTCAATTATAATATTTTCTAACAGGAAGATTCTTTTCTGCATACGAGTGTAGATTCACATGTCTTTTACCCTCAAAATTGGAACTGCAAGTAAATCTGTATTGCAGTTGCAAAATGATGAGAAAACATTACCTGTTCTCAGAAGTTTTGGTTTTTAAGCAGAGATAATCTTGAAAATTACTTGATTTCATGACTTCCCAATATTTAATATTCAAACTAATATAATGTTTTGTTTTGCAAAATTTGATAGCTAGCCCCTTTGTAATGACTAGAGACATGGGACTGAAAGTCAGTGTCTTATATACAGGGTTTTCAGAAGTCAGTGGGTGTTGGGGTAATTAAAAAAAAGAAAAGAAAGAAAAGCAATATGCATTGTGTTTGCTTTAAAACATAGAAATAGTTTGTATTCCCACAAAGAAAGAGGCCCAAGCTCATTTTTCCTTCAACATGTGGTCCATTTTCTCCCCTCTGGGAATAAGAAGTGTTTATCTACCAAAAGAAAAAAAAAACATAATGAAAAATTGCCTATTCCATATGACCTTTACATCATAGATACAGTAGGGAATGGTAAGATTGGGTCAAGCCATGAAACTCCTTCAATCATGGGCATGTGGGAATAAAGCCCAGTGTTGCCAGATCTTTTGAGTTTTCTTGAGAAACGAGTAGCTTAGATTTTTATATTGAAATAGGCCAACTTTAAAATTAGATCTTAAAAAAAAAACTGTTAATGAGACAAAACATGAGTACCAGCTGGGCATGATGGCCCACACCTGTAACCCTAGTACTTGGGAGACTGAGACAGGAGAGTCACAGGTTTGAAGCCAGCTTCAGAAACTTAGCAAGACTTTTAGTCACCTAGTGAGAACCTGTTTAAAAAGAAAAAATAAAAAAGGTCTAAGAATGTAGCTCAGAGGTAGAAAGTCCCTGGGTTCAATCCTCAGTACCACAAAAAATTTAAAATAAAAGAACCAAGAAGTCCCATGACCACCAGTCAATTTCAGCTAAGAGGCCTCTGCAAGGACTACTAGAGGGGAAAAAAAGTGATGGAGAAAGCAAATGAGGAGGCAATTTTAGTAAGGTGTCTTGATAAGAAGAGTAGCCCCCTTCTAGAATGAATTGTAACCTTCCAAGCGAAATGAGACATCGTGTGTGTGTGTGTGTGTGTGTGTGTGTGTGTGTGTGTGTGTACAGTAAGCCTTTTGGGAAATCTATTTAGTTTAATAATGCAACAGTATTAAGAAGGAAATGACATATCGACATATCTGTGATGGAGTATTGAGAGATAATGAGGAGGGAAGCAACACGATAGCCACCACATTTTATTTCAGGGGGCCCCGCAGTTTAGTCCCTAAGGACTGAATGGGAGTCTCAGAGAAAAAGGATCAAAGAGGGAGATGATAAAGGTTATCAAGGCTGACTGAACTGTGATGTGTTGTTTTAATCAGTTTTCTGTCCTTGCAACAAAATACCTGAGACAATAAGCCTATAATGAAAAGCTTATTTTGTGCTCACTGTTTTGGAGATTTCAGTCCATGATCAATGTGTCCACTGCTTTTGAGTCTGCACATTGAGACAGCACATTGTGGTGGGGAGCTGTTCACCTCATGGCGGTCAGGAAGCAAAAGAGAGGAAGAAGAAGGGGCTGGGTCCCAGTCTTCCCTCCGACGCCATGCCCCCAGGGACTGGAAGACCTCCCACTAGGCCCCACCTCTTAAAGGACCCTGGACCTTTCACCATGCACTAGGAAATAAGCCTTGAGCACGTGGTCATTGGGGAATTTTATCCAAACCATAGTACATGGCAAAGATAGATTATTTTCGTGGAGGAAATTTTTGGTTTTGCTTTTTTTTTTAAATCAACAAATACTGAACAGGACATATTTGCTCAGCATAGCCAGATTAATGTTCACTGAGGTCTTTGTCATGCGCCCTCCAGGCTAGCAATTGCAGATTGCAACTCCCCCCTCCCCCATTCTCTCATGCTCCTGTAGATGTGTAGAGAAGACAGTCCTTCCAGCTCACATGACTCCACAGTTCCAGGTCCTGGCCACCAAGTTCACTGTGGCCAATTGCTTTCTTATACTTCTAGATTAAAAATAGTAAGCATTCCTCACACATACTTAGCGGATTCTGAATGTGTACTACATGCATTTCCTTAAAGCAGGGAGTTTCCCCACGTGAGAAACAGAGGCATTTGTATTCACAGTGTCTTGTGGAATTCTAAAATGTGTTTTAGGGGGATACAAATCAAACACTAAAATAATCCATTTCATGCATATTAATTGATTTTTACATGAAAACAATTCCCATTTGCATGAGAGCTTTGGCAAGTTTAGAGTCAGGGGAAGATGTTATAAACAGTAGTGGGGGAAAAAATGAAACCAAGCATTGCACTATGTTGGCAAGAGCTCAGGGAGATGAGTGCATACTCACAGCTCATGTTTCTTGCCATCAATGGCAAGAATCCACTGGTCCTTTTGCCCATGGCTGTTCAGACTTTCCCTATTGTCCTTTACCTACTCTCAAGTTTGTGGTTCCTCGGGTTGGAATCTGGGCCCCTTCTCTCCTCTAGTGGTCATTGTTCCTTAGGTGAGCTCAATGTGTCATGTCAAAATCGCTGATTCTGTGAAGAATCTGAAGCAGTTCCCAGTGGGGGAGAGAGAGGAGTGCAACTCAGGACCTGAAGGGTCCTCAGCTTACGTGGTGGAAAAGAATGTTAGCAAGTGCCAACCAGAGACCTAGACAGAGATTCCTGTAGGAAAGCAAGAAATACACATGCATGGGAGAATGCAGGTTATCTGCAGAGTGAGAGAGGCACATTTTGAGGGTTCGTGCCTTTTCTTCACAGGAGACTTTGGTGAGAAGTGGGTAGGAGGAGGCATGTGAGGATGACATCAGTTCAGTAGTCACAAGAGGACGCAGGGTGTTTTGTCATCTTCAAGGTCCTGATGGGTCCTTCACTGTCTTTGCCATAGTTACCTCTTTTGTTTAAAGTATTCAAGGACAGCTAACCGGGCCCAAGGAGAATGCTGTTTGTGTGGCCTCTATCCTCTGGCCAATAGATATCTCTCCTGCTGAACTCTTCCTAGGCTGAATAATTAACACTTCAAGGTATTTGTGAGTGAGTAAATTTCCAATATGGTGTCTGGTCACTTTCAGGATTTTTGTATAGGTCTTTGTTGTCTGATCAATGGATACCCCTTTGAAGACCCTAAATGGTGCTCAAGGTAATTATTAAAGACACGTAAATTCCCCAGAAACCTGGAGCTAACAGGCCTGATTGAGAGTAAAGGTATTGAGGAATGTTGCCACAGACTTCCATATTAAAGTTACATTTCCCCTGTTCTTCCTTTATGTCTCTTTTCTACGTATTTTGTTTATTTCTTCTATCCTACCTCATGCCTATACCAAAATTAACAAAAAATATACTTTTCTTTCCTTCAGGCATGAGGCTTTCCTTGAACCTACAATTTGTCTCAGCCTCCTAAATATTGGGATTTATAGGAGTTGTGCCACCATATGAGGTGTCTCCAAAGTTCATTTGCATCTAGAGAACACTATACTTTGATGTCCCATTGACACAGAAACTTCACCCCCAAATCACTTAAACCAAAGAATATTTATTAGCTCACATATCACATACAAATAAAAGTGGGTGAGCCCCAGGGCTGGCTTAATCCAGAGGCCATGGCTCATGTCTCTGCTTTTCTTACCTCTCCTCCTTCACGCCTTTTGCTGTCTTTATTTTCTAGCTGATAGAGACATAGAGACACTGCTTTTGTAGTTCCAGACCTTAGATCTTCACTTCTCAATGTCTAGTGGGATAGGGAAGAATGACTCCTGGATCCACTCTTATAAGAATGAGACAGCTTCTTTCCCCCAAGTCCCCAGAAAAGCTTTCAGTGAGTTTTCTTGGTTTAAATTGGGACCTGCTCATTGCTCCAGTGTAATCGCCAGGCAGACAGATGCTGGTTTTACCTTTCCATCCTGAATGACTCACATGATAAGCATATAGGATAGCCCTGAAGAGGTTAGAACAGTGGTTATCAGCTTTATCAGATTTTGCACACCCCTTCCTTACTATTGAAGTTTTATTCCTTTGTTACCATGAAATAAAATCCATATAGATTAAAATGTAATTATATATTTAACATAAAAAATTCACATGCTATCTTAAGTGTAATATAAAAGAGAAATAAAATGAATTTATATTAAAATAACACATTTTCTTCAGTTTGCAAGTGGTGGGGTGTAGTGATACCAGAACTCACCACTCAAACTAGTCCATGGACAAGCAGCATCGAAAGCAGCTGAGAGCTTGTTAGAAAAACAGAACTGCAGGTTCTGGTCCTTACTCAATGAGAATTTGCCTCTAACAATAGCCCCAAGAAATCCATGTGCACATTCAAGTTTGGTACACACTGCACAAGATGATGTAATATAGTCAGGTGTTTCTCCCTCCTTATAGGATCATGGTGAAAATGATAGCCACGAATGTGACTGATAAAAATGTGTTGTGCTGGTGACTCAGTCACCATTGGGTGCTGTAACCTTTAGAAGTGACACACAACTCTTGAGATTAAAACAAAGCAAAGTGCAATGTACTCCCAATTTGCATAATTGTTGCATTCCTGGAAATAAAGTAAAATAATGACGCAAAATACGCCTTATGTTTACATATCGAATTGAGTTAGGTCTGTAGGCTTGGATAATTATAAGTAGGTTCTACTCCCAGTTCAGGCATGACTATGCCAAGTTCAAAGGCAGTGCACATTCGGAATGTTCACAGGACCATGAGCAGTGAGTATCTTTGTGTTGATATGGGATTGCTCAGTGGGGCTCTCCTGGTTTTTGTTCTTTTTTTTCTTAAGTATCAGGTAGCATATTTGACAGTAGGACAGACTATGAAATAATTCTTTAGGCTTCCCTTTATTTTCTGTCATCTCTTAGCCTCTCATCTTGTCTAGCATTGACTTTAATTTGGGGTAGAGAATATAGCTTTTCTAAAGTGGCAAAGCTTAGTCTGTATTCAGGTTCTGAATGTGCCTGTTGGAGCTTCCCAGGGGCTTCCTAGGGAGGACAAGCCCGGCCTGTGAACTGCATGGGGCAGCCATTCACAGGGATAAATGAGTAGAATGTATTCAGATGTCACTTTTCAAAGTTGGTTATGTCACTTGGTAAGATGAGTGTGTGCAGATGTGTCTGCTATAGTGATAATTACTATGAGTACGGGGACTTGTCATTTTTGTTCACCACTAGATTCCCATTCCCTAACCTACCAGTTCTGAAATGAAGAAGATGTCAGAACCACCCAGAAGGCTTGTTAAACCACACGTTGCAGACCAACTCCCAGAATCTCTGATTCAAGGAGCCCACTGTGGGCCTGAGAAGTAATATTTATAATAAGTTCCCCATTTATATTTCTTAAATTATCCAAAGTCCAGTCACACTTTGAAAATCATTAGCCTTCTCCATATATTTGTGAATGAATGGATTGTATACAATCAATTAGTCAGACAACAAATACTGATTAAATAGCCACTAGCACCAGGTACTGTGAACAAGTCAGACATCATCCCTGTTCTCAGGAAGAAATGTAAAAGTCGGGGAAAATAAGCAAGTACTAGTGTGCTCAGGTGACCCAGGAGAAAATGGTTAACTTACTCAAAAGGAATACAGTCATGTGTCACTTAATGGGATATTTTCTAAGAAATGCATTGTTACAGCTGTGCATGTTGACACACTCCTATAATCCCAGTACTTGGGAGGCTAAGATAGGAAGATCGCATATGCAGATTTAAGGCTAGCCTCAGGAATGTAGTGAGACTCTCAGCAACTAGGGAAACCCTGTCTCAAAGCAAAATAAAAAGGACTGCAGTGTATCTCAAGGTAGAATAACCCTGGGTTCAATCTCCAGGATCACAAACAAAAAAAGAGAAAGAAAAGAAAAAAATGTCTTGTTAGTTGATGTCTCTGCTTACATCATAGTGTACTTACACAAGTGAACATGGTTACTGGATCACTGGAAAATACAATCTCACAGGACCACTGTCATCTTATCTGTGGTCAGAAATGGTATGTGTCACATGAGTAATTGAAGAAAGATTAAGAAAGATGATTTACAGTGGCCTGGGCAGGGTTCAGGGAACCAAAGGGTTGATAAAACACTCAGGTAGTAACAAGAACTGGCAAAGCTACCCCTTGCCAGTCCCAAGCCCTAAAGGGTTAGAAAAAAGGGAAAGCTGTACCCCTGGGAGAGGAGCTGCTTACCAGGAGCTGGGGCCCTGGGGAGAGGCCCCCCAAACCCCTACACAATAATCCTGCATAAATGGGGCAGTAGAAGATAGACACTTCCAGCCTTTATGCACCATACCTTTCAATATCTTTAGTGATTTCCATCTAGGACTGCCAGATAAAATATAGGACACCCAATTAAATTTCAATTTTAGATAAATGAGTAATATTTTTAGTATATGTGATATTTGGACATTCTTCTGCTAAAAAAAAATTTCCTTGATTATCTGAAATTTCAAGCCGAGTGTCCTGTATTGTTATTATTAAATCTGGCAACCCTGTTCCCATGGTAAAT
This sequence comes from Graphiurus murinus, assembly GCA_004027655.1. NCBI lineage: Eukaryota > Metazoa > Chordata > Mammalia > Rodentia > Gliridae > Graphiurus > Graphiurus murinus. The sequence continues at coordinate 21,161 of PVLC010012155.1, read as the reverse complement.
GAAACCAGATGCCAGAAAGTGGACATAATGAGGCCTGCTGCCCATAAAACTTCTCAGGACACAGAGCAGGGTAGAGGTAGGAGATGGGTAGAAGGAAGGATTTCCAACATTAGAAAATAATGGCATGTACATGTGAGAATGAGAAGGAGAGGGAGAGAGAAGACAGAAAAGGAGAGAGAAGGAGAGAGAGAGAGAGAGAAAGAGAGAGGAAAGAGGAGAGAGAGAGAAAGAGAGACAGAAGAGAGAGAGAGAGAGAGAGAGAGAGAGAGAGAGAGAGAGAGAGAGAGAGAGAGAGAAACAGAGAGAGAGAAAGAAAGAAAGAGATAGAGAGAGAAAGAAAATTTAGGAGAAATTGAAGACATGTCTGGGAGCCTTAGAGAGGTCTTCTTCTTGGACTTGTTATACACAGTGACAAAAGAATAAGTGTGTCATATATGAGCACAGAGTCTTCACAACGGTCTACATTCTCCTTCCATCTCTAACTACTTCCACCTTCACTCTTTCCACTCCCAAAACAGTGGACTTCTTGTGGCTCTTTGTTATAGTTTGGCAAAGAGGAATGTTCCCAAATGGCCCTGGAATCTCACTCGGGGATACCTGCACAGTAAGTAAATTGGGACTGCACTGGTATTGTAGGAGAGGTTTCCCTTGGAGCTGTTGGCTTCCTTCCCCTGACAGAGGGACTACAAACTCTCATGGATCCCAATACCCCCAAAATAACTTCCATAAATACCTCCAAACCCCACCTGCTTGATTCTTTCTTTCCCCCTGGAGGTCATTGTCACAGAGAATTGGGTCATTCCATTGGAGCCCAGATTCACTGTGCTTCCACCCCAGAATACCCCACCGTGGGAGGAGAGAGGTTAGGGAGTGGCATGAGTTTTCTAACCCTGCGGATCTAGGATTTTCTAGCGCATCCAACTCATTACTCAGCTAGAGTCCGTCTGAACAATCCCACACCAGTGCTAAGATACACAACGCGTGCTTGGTTCCTTGAACATGCCAATGTGCTCTGTCTTTGAACTTGGCATAGTTACCATCTGGGATACATCCTTTCCTGAGATATGTTCCTGGTGCATTCCTTCATTCCCCTTGTGTTTCTGCTAAAATGTTCCCTCATCAGAAAGGCTTTCTCTGACCACTCCAAATGAGACAGAAATTTGTTCTGCCCTCTGCTCTATTTTTAATAGTCTTATTGTTTAATTGATTTGTTCTTATAGTTTTATTTGCTTAATTGAAAATTACTTGAGGCCAGATTTTCTATTTTGTTTCCTAATAAAACTCCAGTGCTTTGAAGAATATGTACTTAATAGAAAAGTGCTAGTGTGCAGCCAGTGTTAAAAATATTTGTTGAAAGAATGCATAAATGGATAAAGCAACTTAGTAGATAATGAAGTGTAGGCATAACATGATTGAAAGCCAGGACTTCATTTAGGAAGCTGCATCTGGGAGGAGACAAGAGGTCATGGGATCTTGGATTAGGTTGGAAGAAATGGGATGGGAAAGAATCATATTAGCATAGTTTTTGGAAAGAAGGTTGATAAAATTTGTTAGTAGATTGGTTTTGGTGGGTAAAGAAGCAACGAGAATCCCGGATAACTCACTGCGAATAGCTGAGCAGATGGGATTTCCGTTTCTGAAACAGGAAAGGCTTGAGAAGGTGCTTGGGGTAATGTTAAGTTTGGAAGAAAGTCAGGGGCTTGGTCATGCTATGTTTGCCATATCTATTAGATACACAATTGCAGACGTCAGAAAAGCAATTGGACATATTAGGTCCAATTTGCAGGGAAAGGTGATGGATGGAGATATAAATCTGGAACTTTATAATTTTTAAAAATAAAGGATTTTTTTAAGTAACGTAGGGAAAATATCTTAATAGTGAAGAGGAGGGCAGGTGAGAAAGAGTCCTATAACTCCTCTCCTAAGCCTCTCCCTCCAGTTGTTGGAGTTCAATGAGAAGAAAAACATTCATCAGTGTATATGGAGAAGGAAAAGTCAGTGAAGAATGGAAATGAAAGCACAAACACGTGGAGTCTTGAATACCAAATAAAACAAAATAAAACCAAGGCTATCGAGGTTAATTAGTATATATTTTATGGAGGGAAAATGGCAGTATTTATCAATATCTTAAAGATGATTGTACTGTTTCATTAAGTAATTCAACTCCTAAGAATTTATCCTATTAAATTCTAAAGCTGATGGAATAAGATTTATGTACAAGAGATTTTCATTGAAGCATTTTTCATAATAGCCAAAGATTATGCACAACATAAATGTCCAAAAATAGGGGATTAGTTAAATAAATTGTGATGCAGCCATACAATTGAATATTATGCAGCCATTAAATTATGTTTATGAAGAGCTTTTAATGAGATGAAAAATGCTTCTAAGATGATATAATGTTGAGTTAAAAAAATAGCACACAAAATTTTACATACAGTATAATCTCAATTATTTTGTTATACATACTCATTGAAAAATGCTGGAGACTATGAATAATTATTTTTTTCTTTTCAATTTTTCCTGAAATCATCATGTATTTCCTCTTATAAGCAAAAATAAAAGTAAAAATAAATTCTTATATGGAGTTGAAATCTGTCTCCCTATTACGTAAGTCAGTGGCTTTCATTGTCCCTCTGGAGAAATGAAAGGTAAGAAAATCTATCCTCTCTTGTATATTCAGATATTTGAGGAGAACTGCCAGTCAAGACCTTTAGCTCTGCCTGTGGCCTCAGGTCCCATTGCCTTCCAAGCTCCAGAGGAAGGCAATCACTGTGTCTCCCTCATTGCTCCCACTGGCCTCTCTTAGGTCATTTGCCACTGTCTCCAGTTTTCTCAAAGCCCAGAAAGGTCATGGTTGGAATGAGAGCACTTATCAGATACTGCATATAAATAACTTTATGATCTAATCATCATACACATTCGGAAAAATGGGTGCTCATGACACGGTGATGGGAGAGAGAAGAGAGGAAACTGGAGAGCATCTCGCTGTTACTAGCTACAACGGTGGCCCTGGCCGGTCACCAAGACTTTCGTCCATTGATGAGATCATGACAGCTACTTGCCCCGTCTCCTAGCGCACTGGGAAGAATGCAAGCAAATCTGTGTACACAGGAACATATCAACTCCACATTGGACTTTCTCGCCAAACTCATGCCCTCCCTTCCTCCCTCAGGTGACTGTAAGCCCTGAGGACTTTCCATGTTTCCACAGATGTGTGTCTGGCCAGGACAGACATGACCTTCTCCACTGAACTGTTTGCATTACCAACATCCAGATTTTATTCATGAGACCAATTCCTGCCCTCTCGTAGTACATCCAACTTGTGGCTATTCTTGAGGGCCATGCTTAGCTTCCAGCTGAGAGTGGGCAGATGTGAGTTCATATCCTGATGCTAATATTCACTTGTTATGTGATTTTTTTTCTGAGCCCTAATGTCTTCATTTATAAAACAAGCCTTATAAAACCACTCCTGTGACTCAGTAGCTGAAGTGGTTTAACATATATAAAATTTCTAGCCCTCAGTCCCTTACAAAGAAATTACTAAATCTTAACATTTCCCTTTCCTCTTATTCTCTTTTCCTTCCTATTTTCTACAGAAATATTTTCCTTTTTCAGAAATCATCTCCCTGTTATCTTCTACCTAAAACACCATACTTTCTCTTACTTCTCTTTTTTGTGGTACCAGGGATTGGACCCGTGACCATTAAATCTCTGGGCTACACCTCTAGCTCTTTTTATTTTTTTGCTTTGAAACAGGGTCTTGATAGGTGGCTGAAAGTCTTGCTAAATTGCTGAGGCTGCCATTGAACCTGCAATTCTCCTGTCTTAGCCTCCCAAGTACTGGGCCTATAGGCATGTGATACCATGCCCAGCTCCTTTAAGTTCAAATTCTATCATCCTCCATGCCACTCAGAACGTAAGTTCATGTACACCCCTTCCCCCAGATACTTCTTATCTTGAACATTTATAGAAGTTATTCACTTCTCCCTTTTGGAATTAATCAATTCCTAGTTTGCACCTTTGATTTGTATTTATAATGTGTATGAGCTCAGGATGGGACCCAGGGTCCCATGCACCATCCAAGCACTCCACCACTGAGCTACATTCCCAGCCCTGATAATTTATTTTTGTTGACCAAAATTGAACTCATTGAGAGCAGGAGCGACCTACCATGAGACGAATCTGTAAGATCTGATGATCTACTCGGACATCTTAATTTTAAATATAAAGGCACTGAAACTCAGAGACATGAACAGGGTTTAGCTAGAGGCAGACACAAGACGGGGAGTGGAATTTCCAACTATTTTTCCAATGGTGCGCACCAATGGAAGTGGATGAATTACTGCCAGACTCTTTCTCCTGGCGCTCTGGGCAGGGAGACCCCTTGATTGGAAGCAGTGGAGGAGCAGTTTGGGTTGAGTGCCCATGGCTTCTCAGCTGCAGAGTCCCTTTAGCCATCGTTATTGTGTGCCAGTGAACATCTCCTCACCTCCTTTCTCCCCCTCTTCCTCCTCCCTCACTTCATTGATGGTTTAGCCATTTGGAAAGGAGAGAGGGAAAGACAAAAACTACACCCACCCCTCCCCCAGCACTGGACAGTCCAACATTCTCAAAGTTGATCAAATGACCTGCTAGCTAGCTAATATCTATGGGCAGCCGGGCTCCGACCTAAGGTCTGTCTTGCCTTAGGTATTCTCTCAGAGGTCAACTGATGATTCATATGTTTTCTATTTTTCCATAAAAAAGGATTTTTCCTGAATCTGGGATGAAAAATGTCTTCTGCGTAATGTCGGTCTGTTAGACATCTTATACATTTAGGGTCCAAGTATTTCTCTGGTTTTTGTTTTCAATCCAAGTTCTCTGTCTTTCTGAGAAGAGTTTTCTAGTTAATTGGCATGCAAATGGGCCATAGGGTATGGGCCTATCAAGGGCTTCCCATAGTTCTCAAAGACTTTTCTCATCTTATCTCCTAGGCAATTTGCATACTTTCACTCACGGTTATCCTCATGCTTCTGTTTGAAGAAACCTCTCATGCCCGTGGGTGTTTTGGGCATACAACTCCCTTGACCAAACACTTGTGCTCTACTTTCCCCTGAGTGGTGACATTGCCTTGGGCAAAAGTGGCAAATTTCTGTCACTGATGAGTCTCCTGAAAGGCTCAGAGAGTATCCTGGGTACTGGCTTGAATTTATCTAGAGTTGGGATTTTACATCCTGTCATCTTTAGTAATCTCCTGCCACAAAGCAAAGCAAAAAGGTACTCCTTCACAAGTAAAGTTCCTTTCTTTTTAAAATACATTTTTATTGGTACATTGTAGTTATACATCATAATAAGGTTCAGAGTGATAGTGTTATGCTAATTAAATGTAGATGGATCTGGTGAAGGAAAGGGTATCTTTTCTTCTTCCTCCTTACTATCCAAATGACATTAAACGATGATACCATCATAAAAGGTAAGTTGCTGTGCCTCTTGATCTACATTCTTGTCACATTCCATTTTCCATGGAAGAAATGAAATGTTTATCTGTTCTTTTTTTCTTTTTCAATTAAGCTTTAAGCTTACTGGTTATTTCTTCTTATAAAGCAAAAACTATGTCCCTTTAAGTACTTATTTGTCCATGATGTTATTCACTCATTCTTTTATTCAGAAACAAATAGTAGTTGAATGACATGACATGTAGGACAATGTGTTAGATTCTAACAAAATACCAAGTGTCTTCTCCTTAGGACTTGATCTTTTAACACAAATACAAGGCAAAGAGTGAAAAAGGCCAAGAATTAGTAACTGTGGATGGTGTTCCTGGATTTGCCCTATTTTGTGACCTGGTATGTTGCAAGTGAGGAAACTTAGTTCAAAATGTAAATCCATGTTTCATTAATTTAAGATGCCGTTGAGTGTAAGATACACTTTATTTCATGTACCACTAAGGAAAAACAACAACGAAAAAATTCTCACTAAACTATGATAAAATTCTTTTCCAATGGAAAATTGTATTTTCTGTGTACTGGAAGAGCACTTTAACCTTACTTAAACAGTGGTTTTCTTTAGTCATATAGCCTTTCCTGGTATATATTGAGGGAAAATAAAAACAGAATAAAATAAACTTCTTCATAGTTAACTTCTGAGTCAGTTTTAGCTCAGTGTTTCCAATGCCCATGCATTTCCGCCACAATCATTGCCTGTATTATCCAGAATGCTGATGTTCTGCATTTCTTTGAAAGAATCTTCCACTGTTGGTTCTTGTTTCAGGAAGCCTTCTCACTGCTATGAAGATCACAACTTAGAGGAGGAAATATTTATCTGCTCATAGTCCTGGAGATTTCAGAGGTTTTAGTCCATGGTAGGCCACATCTGCAAAACTCAGAGCAAGGTGGGAGAAAGTAGAGAAAGCAAGGAGAGGGGGTGAGCAATATATATACAGTCACCAATGTTATAGCCTCTAGCCACACACAGGCAATCAAAGCCATTTTAAGTCTGCCATCTATCCAACAATAATTGAAAGACACTCAGTGTTCAGAGATATTAAAATATGTGTAGGTGTTGGTGCCGGGGAGGGTTCACATTTTAAACAGTGATGTAGCAGGCTAACAGGACACTCTAATCTAGAAGAGCTAATTGTAACAGCAATTATTAAATATGACGTGACAAACCTGTGTTCCCCCCCAGCCTCCATCCCTAGGGAGCAGGAAGAAGAGGACTGGACACAAGGCTTTTGGAAATTAAATTATTATTATTATTTTTTTTTTTTTTTTGCAGTACTGGGGGTTGAACTCAGGGGCATTCTACCTCCGAGCTATTCCCCCAGCCCTATTTTTTATTCTTTTACTTTGAAACAGGGTCTCACTAAGTTGCGGAATGCCTTACTGGGTAGCTGAGGCTGGCCGCGAACCCGGATCCTCTGGTCTCAGCCTCGCAAATGCTGGGATTACAAGCGTGTGCCACCATGCCAGGCAAGGTATTAGTTCTTAAGAAGGAATCAAAGCTGTGTAAATATAAGGGATGTGGATTTCTCATGTGTACTAGAGAAGCAGGGGTGTTAGTGAGGAGTTAATCTCAGAGATGGCCAGATGTGTTTGATTTTACAACTATAAGCCTTGCTACGCAAAGCATAGTCCAAGAACCAGGAGCATAAGCACCACCTGACCCTTCTCAGTCCCCACCCTAGATGCACACAGTCAGAATCCACATCACAACAGCACCTCATTTTCAACTTGAGAAGCACCAATTGAGGAGCGTTTTCTCCGTCTATCACCACCAGTGCAGGCACCACGAGTGGCCCCAGAACTCAAGGACCCTTGAGAAGTGACATGAACACCAGAAGCTGCTACATATGCAACATGTTTGGAGGTTTAATGATGGATAAGCTTCCACTGATTTTGTAGGGAGGAATGGTTAGTCTTAGTTTAACAAAACTGAAGGCAGAACTTGGCTCTTTATGGAGCAGTATTTGAAGGGAGGGGGCTGTGGGATACAGAAGAGAAGGTTTCAATTAGATAACTCCAAGTAGAGCACCTTCTGAATGTCTGAAGAGAGAATATTTGAGAACTTCCCCTCCATCCCCAAAGATGCAGGGAGACACTTAGGTGCAGGGTACACAAGAGAAAGACCTGCATGATGCCTAATTTTTCCACCCAAATCTACACTGCAGAGTTGAAAACCATTTTTGAGCCCTCGTCTAAAACATAGCTAACAGGCATTCAAATATTTTTGACTTGTAATCAACAGTAAGAAAAAAGTTATATACTAGTTATAATTCAAAAATTGCATATAATAATACAAACCCTTCCTACTTGATACACTGTGATATAGTCTATTCTATCATATTCAGTTTGTAAAAGCATCTCAATGTGACCCAAAACTTGACTCCATGATCTGTCATTGGGTCATGGCTGGCAGTTTGAAACACACTAATATAGTCTCTTCTTACTTGGAGGAAAGGAAGTGGTGGTTTTAGGAACAAGTTGAGAGAGGGTACTCCTTTCCTGCTGGTCTTCATTGAGATAATGGACATCTAGCGCTGGTGTAGACACCAGATTGGCCTGTGGACAAGATCCCACAAATAGTAGGGTAGTTCCACTTCACTGCCTCGTCTGGGCATGGCTAGAGACATTTTCTGAGGAAAGAAGAAGCAGTGGCAACTTCTGCTTCCACAAGACTCCTGTTGGCGATTTCGTACATGGGCAAACCATGATGCTTGCAAATGATCCTGACAAAGAAGTATTCTGATCGCAGGCCAAAAATTAAAGTAACAATATTTGCCACACTTTTCTCTCACATGAACTTAATCTGAAGAAAGCTTTGAAAGGATCCAAGGATGTACCGGATGTCTTTCCTTAACACAAAAATGGGCAAAGAAGGAAAGCAACAGAAAGGGGCCAGAAGGACCAACATGTGTCGGGCGTGGTGGAGAAGGAGTGGGTAGAGGACATCTGAGATGGAAAGGAGGTTGGGAAACTTGCTCTGCAGTTATGTTTTTTGTAAAATCTGGATGTATTAAATGTGAAGTAGTTGTTTTCTTGACATCCGATTCACCTCTAAGAAAACTGTCAGAAATGAGCTACATTACCCTTATGCCTTTTGTAGATGTGGTATATCTACATATGCATCTGGAACATATAAAGAACTTAAAAACCTGAACACACTCACACACACACACACACACACACACATACACACACACACACACACAGAAATAGGCAACTGAATTAAATAGACACTTTTCAAAAGAAGAAATATAAATGGCCAATAAGTATATGAAAAATGTCCAACATCATTAGCAATAAGGAAAATGCAGATCAAAACTACACTGAGATTCTACCTACATCATCAAGAATACAAACAATAATAAATGCTGGTGAGTATGTGGGGAAATAGGAGCTTTTATACATTATTGGTGGGATGGCCGATTAGTAAAACTACAATGGAAATCAGTATGGAAGTTTCTTAAAAGACTAGGAATGTGACCACCACATGACCCAGTTGTACCACTCCTTGGTATCTTTTCAAAAGAATTTAAATTAGAATACTATAGTGATACAAACATATCCATGTATAGCTGCACAATTCACAATAGTCAAATTATGGGACAAACCTAGGTGTCTGTCAGTGGGTGAATGGAAAAAGAAAATGTGGTTTATACAAGTAGAATTTTACACAGCCATAAAGAAGAGCCAAGTTATGTCATTTGCAGGAAGATGGACGGAATTAGAAAATATTATGCTAAGTGAGATCAGTCTCAGAAAGTCAAAGATCATATGTTTTCTCTCATATGTGGAAGTTAGAAAAATAGGAAAAATGAGACTTCATATAAATGAGAAGAGAGACTAGGGACTAGGGGGAGGGAGGTGGGACCAAAGGAGAACTGATAAAGAAAATTGTGCGAATATATAAGTTTATCACTACCAATCTCACTAAAATATATAGAGGGAGGAGTGGGTATTGGGGTGAGATGCAGAGGGAAACACACCACATGCTCTGGGTAAGTATGCTTGCAACACTTTGAACCTCACTGTCCTACATAATTACAATATAGCAATAAAGGTATTTAGAAAAAGAAAAAAAAAATGAAATATGCTCCCCCCACTACCCTGAAGGTTCGCTCTCACCATGCTCTTGGGTGGTCCAGCACCCTGGATGGATCTGAGAGGCGGGTTCACAGCCTTCTGTTAGATTGCCCTGGTAAACACCCACGAAGATCATTTCCTTCTTTTGACCTATTGTAAGAGTAAGTCAAACTGACCCTAACCGCAAACTCAGAGCCTTAGTACGGAAGTAGTTTGTTCTGATAGCTAAGGACACAAGACACTAGGCAAATCGGGAGTTACAATAGAAAACTGCAACCAACTCCATAAACTTTATCTTTTTTTCTGTCTACTGATCATCAGTGGGAAGTATATTTTGCATTCCTTAGATGTCATAATCTGTCTGTGTATGTGGGGGGGGGCACTAGGGATTAAACCCAGGGGCAGTTTACCTCTGAGCTGCACCCCAGCCCTATTTTTTATTCTTTATTTTTGAAACAGTGTCTCTCTAAGTTGTGGGGTATCTCACTAAGTAGCTGAGGCTGGCCATGAACCTGGATCCTCTGGTCTCAGCCTCCCAAGTACTTGGGAGGCTCTGCTCAGATGTCATAATCTTGATCTTCAAAGAAGCAGTGTTTCTGTAGCACCAAGCTTTGTCCATGTCGTAAAAGGCTAAGCCCTGGCACTTTGCTCCTCTGTTCCAAGCCATCCTATTACGAGTTCTGCTCTCTTCCGTCCTATTTCTGTTCCCAGTTTCATCATTGTATAATAAAGGACTCAGGGCAAGATTTCTAAGGTCTCATCCAGCTTTGTTTTCCTTTGATCTCCAAGTCTCCATCTCTACCATCGTCCAGTGGTGTGTTGGGATCAGCTCCCACAAGTTCACAGCAGCAAGCAAGAATTTCCAACTCTTGTATTCAATGACATCAGATCGGCAGCTTAAAATCGGCCACGGTGCGAGTACTTACACCACAGACATTGGCCAGCGTTATCAGTCAGGTGCTCTTATTCCTGGAGAGCCAGTTGTTAAACATTGAACAATACACCACTACACCTCTCTTAAGTTCAAGTTCTAACTTTCAGCCTGATAGACATTGCTATTTGAATTTATCACAGCCTTCTCAAACTTTTTTTGGCAAATTAATAAAACTTAAGTCTCGAGTTTGTTCGTTTCCTGTTCTCTACCCTCTGTCTCTTTTGAGAAATAAACTGTACATTTTTCAATCCGTTATGCATAAAATCTTGGTATCATCTTTGTTTCTTCTCTCTCCGCCCACTAAGGCTATGCACTGATGCACTGTTTTAATGACTGTTTCTTTTGAAACCTCTCTCTCTCTCTTTTTCTTTCTCTCTGGATTGGAATCTCTAAGCTACACCTCCAGCCCTATTTTATTTTTATTTTGAAACAAGGTTTTTGGTATTCTTCCTTCCTTGCCTTCCCTTCCCTTCCTTTCCCTTCCCTTCCCTTCCCTTCCTTCCTTCCTTCCTTCCTTCCTTCCTTCCTTCCTTCCTTCCTTCCTTCCTTCCATCCTTCCTTCTCATTTAATTTATTTATTTATTTTTGCTAAATTACAGCAGGCTGGCTTCAGACCTGTGATCCTCCTGTCATAGCTTCCCAAGTACTAGGATGAAGCTTCTCTTAAAGGCATATGTGTCACTCATTTCCCTTGCTAATCTTTATCATGCCACACCTGAATTTATTTAAGAATATCCTCTCTCTCTCTCTCTCTCTCTCTCTCTCTCTCTCTCTCTCTCTCTCCTCTCAATCTCCCTCTCCCCCTCTCGTTCCTTCCTCCCTTCCTCCATCCCTCCTTTCCTTCTTTCTTTCCTTCCTTCCTTCCTTCCTTCCTTCCTTCCTTCCTTCCTTCCTTCCTTCCTTCTCCTTCCTTTTTTCCTTCATTTCTTCTTTCCTTTCCTCATACCAATAGAGCTATTTTCATGACTAGGATGCTTAATCACATTTCAGGTCTAACAATCTCTGCCTGACTGATAAAGCTCCCTCAACCCAGCACCATGTCGGCCATCTCACGTTTTTCCTTGTCCTGTCCCATCCCTCTGCTGCAAGGACTCTTTCTGTCGTCTCACATCAGCCTCATTTCCAAGCTGTTCTCTCAGGGACTCAGGAACCCCATTGCCTGCAGCTGTAGGCAAGAAGGAAAGGCTGTGGCAGCTGCTGGCGCATCGGATTAACCCCCCGGCTTAACCTCACAAGTACAGCCTGAGCTGCTGGCGGCTCCCTGTCTTTGTCCATGCAGCCCTGCTCCATGGTTGACTTTGCCTTCTGGTCCAGGCTCCTTTGAGAATGCTAACCTGTTCTGAACTGTTTGCAAGGCTGAAAAGAGAAGGCTGAAGGATGCAGGTTCTAGGCTTAGATTTCTATAGGCCGCAAGACCTGGACCCCAAACCACGTGCGCTGAGAGAACAGTTGTGCTCCTTTACTTCTACTGCCTTTTCTCTTTCCTCTCTTCATTAATTTATTTGAATACAGTTTAATGAATATACTCTGTGTCAGGCACCAGGATGTATGATAGGGATCACAGCTGATAATAAGATTTGATCTCAGCCTTCCAGGACGGGAGCTGGCAAATTGAGACCCATTGGCCAAATTCAGCCCCCTGCCTGTTTTTGCACAGCCCATAGCTAAGAAAGGTTTCTACATAGTCACCTAGTTATTAAAGCTGAAAGGAGAATAGTATTTCTTGGCATGTAGAAGTTATCTGCAGTCCCAGTTTTGGTGCTAAGTAGAATTTTCATGGAGCACAGGAGTCCTGCCTGTAGCTGTTTCTGAATAACGAATCAGAGCTGAGTAGTTGTAACAGAGACTTTATGGCCCAGAAAAAGTTTGCTGACCCCTAATCTAAGATTTCACCATTTACTGAGTGAGACAGTCATGCAAATTGTTAATTACAATATACTGGGATGACTAATTAGATAGCAGTAGAGATAGGAGACACGGTAGAAGAAGATAAAGTTCCGCCTAGAAAATGCATCTGAGGAGTAACATTTAAAATAACATGGGAAGCTGAGTGTGGTGGCACACGCTTGTAATCCCAGCATTCGGGAGGCTGAGACCGGAGGATCCAGGTTCGCGGCCAGCCTCAGCTACCTAGTGAGGCACTCCGCAACTTAGTGAGACTCCGTTTCAAAATAAAGAATAAAAAATAGGGCTGGGGGTATAGCTCGGAGGTAGAATGCCCCTGAGTTCAATCCCCAGTACAGCAAATAAATAAATAAATAAATAAATAAATAAATAAATAAATAAAATAAAATAACATGGGAAGCTGAGTGTGGTGGCATGCATCTGTAATCCCAGGACGTGGGAGGCTGAGACAGTAGGAATGCAGGTTCAAGGCTAGTCTTAGCCACATAGCATGGCTCTCAGCAACCTAGGGCCACCCTGTTTGAAAGTGAAAAATAAAAAGGCTGGGGATATGGCTTGGAGGTCGAACGCTCATGGGATCAATTCCCAGTATCACCAAATTTTAAAAATGCTATAGGAGGTAAGGAGGTGCTCACATTTGGATCAAGTGGGGGAAGGCTAAAAGTACAAGGGCAGCAACAAGGAAGGCATGACTTGAGGAAGAACAGAACCTTTTACACGGAGTTGAACATAAAAGAGAAAGAGATAAAGCAACTTAGATGAAGCTGTTTAAAGTCCCAAGTACTATTCTTTCTCTATTTTTTCTTGTATGTATGTATGCATGTATTGCAGTACTGGAAATTAAACCCAGGGGAATTCTACCTCTGAGATATACCCCCAGCCCTATTTTTATTCTTTATTTTGAAACAAGGTCTCACTAAGTTACAGAAGGCCTCACTAAATAGCTGAGGCTGGCTATGAACCTGCAATCCTCCTGTCTCAGCCTCCCAAGTCCTGGGGATAACAAGCATGCGCCACCACTCCCAGATCTTTTCTACTTTTAAAATGTCAGTTAATATAAAATTCTATACTATTGTATAACATATTAGTTTATTTTTAAATGTCTTTGTTGAGATATAATTCATGCACTATACAATTCACCTATTTAAAGTGTGCAATCCCGTAGTTTTCAGTTGTGCATGGAATTGTGCAACTCACCACAGTGAGTTTCAGAGCATGTTACCACATAAAATAAGAACTCCATGCCCATGAATAGCTATTCCAATTCCCTACATCTTTCCCTTAGCTCCATTTGTTATTTCACTATCACCCCCGACCTCAGGCACTCACTTATCTACTTTATGTCTTTATATGTTTGCCTATTCTGGACACATATTTTAAAAATATTAATTACACTCATTCTAAGTGTACTTGTATATCTTTTTAGCACTATTCTGAACAGCGTATTCCAGGCCCATAGACCTAAGTCATTGAAAGACTTTGTGTAAGGGGTGAAATGAGCCAGCTTACCAGGTGGAAGGCACTTACTGATATGAAATTCTTCAATTCAGGACTTAAACTCAATGTAAGTCTTTTTTCTCCCCAAAGACCAGTTTGTTGTATTCAAATCTTATTCATCTGATGTCTTCATCTTTCATGAGAATGTGATGAATTTGTCCATCCTTTTCGAATCTCATTTATTCGAATGTCTTAGGATATGTTCTATACACTTTCTTTTTGTTTTGTTTTGTTTTGCTTTTTGTGGTACTGGGGATTGAACCCAGGGCATTCTACCTCTGAGCTACATCCCCAGTCCTATTTTTAACTATTTATTTTGAAACAGAGTCTCACTAAGTTGCAGAGGGCCTCACTAAATAGCTGAGGGTGGCCATGAACCCAGATCCTCCAGTCTCAGCCTCCCAAGTACTGGGATTACAAGCGTGAGCCACCACACCTGGCTTTGTTCTATATATTTTCTTATCTCAATATGCTTTTGCTTGTTTTTAATGTATATTTTCTGGATTTGTAACAAAACAATATTGTTTTTCTCTCGCTTGCTTGAGTCTTACTATTTTTCCTATCCATTCATTTGACAGTGAAAATGCAAGATGAGTACAAGATAGAAGACAGAAGTCAACTGAAGCATTGAATGGCTTTGTGGAAATCTACAGATAAATGAAATCACCTTAGAGACAGGCCATTAGGCCAAAGTCAAACATAATTTTAGCTGTTAACAACTGTAGAGATGGAATATGTTGATCAGAAGCTCAGGTACAGAAACAAGCAAAAACCTAAGTTCTATGGCAAATGCCAGCAGTACCCATCACGGCACTGCCCAAGGCCAAGGGGCTCACTGGATATCAGATTATCTGGGACCACTGAAAAAGCAGTTCTTGTTCAAGGAAAGTGTGTGGTAGATTAAACCTGGCCACAGATTATTACTACTGCTTCCACTGAATGCCGGTGTCTAATTTCTCCCCCTTCACTTCCGGGCTGGCCCTAGTCAATGCAGCACGGGTGACATTCTAGGACTTCTGCCCAAGGGTTTTGGAACATTCTCTGACATGTAAGAAGTCTGAGTGTTCTGAGACCATCATGTAGGAGAAACTAGAGGGAGCATTGTACTCAGAAGTCCTCCTCTGAGACCAGCCTTCCAACCCTTCTCAAGGTACCGGCTGTGTAAGAGGGATCACTGTGGCCCCTCCAGCTAAACCACCCTGGACATCTTCAAACTAAACACCACCTGTTGACCTCCAATACCGGTTGGAACAGAAATGATCACCCACTCAAACCCTTCCCAAATGATTAACGCAGAAAATTATGAGATAAAATGATTGTTTGGGGAACCTTTGGTACACAGAAATATATTACTGGGACAGAGTGCTACCAACTAGTTTAGTTGAAGCACTTTATTAAACACTCAGTCTTTCTTGTCTTTCATCCATGGGGAGGACCACTGATAGTATGAAGTATTAAAATCTACTTGATTGATACACTTTTTAGTTCAAATTAATAAATTCTATCTATTTAATTTAGACTCTTGTGAGTCAGGATAATTCTTCCAAGAGAAATAGATTTTTTTTCATTGTACTGATAAAATAGATAGATTTTTTTCATTGTGCTGATAAAAGTAAATTCTGGAACATATAAATTCACCCAGGTGAAAATCTCATCTTCTAAGACTCTGGAACAACCAATTGACTTTGTGGTGCGTGTGTGTGTGTGTGTGTGTGTGTGTGTGTGTGTGTGTGTGTGTGTGTTATTGGAGATTTAACTCAGGGGCATTCTGTCTCTGAGATACATTCCCAGCCCTATTTTATTGTTATTTTGAAACAGGGTCTTGCTAAGTTGCTGAGGGTCTTGCTAAGTTGTAGAGGCTGACCTTGAACCTGCCATCCTCCTATCTCAGCCTTAAAATACTGACATTACAGGCATGGGGTACCACACGAAGCTACAGTTGACTTTTGATGATGATACATGGAGTTCACATTTTCCTTTTAAACTTTAACAGGGATTATAAGTATTTTCTGTTTTATTAAAAAAAAAACTTTGTTTTTATTACCAACCACCTGTTTAGGGTGTTTCACTGTGCAATGTTCCTTACAAGCATTCCATTATCAGTTATCTACAATGCTCTCACAGATGAGAAAATTAATCCTTAGAAAACTAAAGGCATTTCTTCTCCATTGACACAGCTACTGAAGAGCAAGAAAAACCTTTGAACCAACCATCCTACTCCAATACCTGTAGGCATCAGTGTCACCCTACAGAACATCCAGTGGCTAATGGACCTTATTTTTTCCTGTCACAGTTTGAGACACAAAATAGATGCTCAGTAAATACTGATTGCTTAAATCGCTGCTTCCTAAAATGTACTAACTTCAACTACAGTTGTCTTCTCGCCTCCCTATGTTCTGCTGGAGAGAATATTACAAATGAAATAGAATGCAAACTTGTTGTGTTGTTAGCCAAAGAGAACTTTTGCCTTGAACTTGTCTTCAGAAACCCAGGCTTTGTCTTGAAAACAGGAAAGAGAGGGGAAAACGAGGGTGTTGGGTGCATGCCCTGAAGCTTCACCCTCCTCAAAACTCTTTGTTGACCACTACATGGACACATTGTGAGGCCACCTTGAATCCACATGTGAGGTCTAACAGGACACAGAATGACTCTTAGACTTGGCACACTTTCCCCTAGGACCTCTGCAAAGTGGTTGGTGGAGGGTTTTTTTTTTTTTTTTTTTTTTTTTCCGTACTGGGAATTGAACTCGGGCATTCTACCTCCAAGCTACACCCCCAGCCCTATTTTTTATTCTTTATTTCGAAACAGGGTCTCACTAAGTTGAGGAGTGCCTCACTAGGTAGCTGAGGCTGGCCTCGAACCCGGATCCTCCTGTCTCAGCCTCCCAAATGCTGGGATAACAAGCATGCTTCACCACGCCCAGCTCTGGTGGAGGGTTTTAACACAGCTCCCTACTCTCTATTCATCCAATAAGTATTCATTTCACATAGACTGTGTGCCAGACACTGGGAACAGCTGCTGTTGGAGAGCTCAGGGTCTAGTTTGTGAAAAAGACATACAAACAGATCATTTAAATGCCATGTGATAAGCGCCAATATGGCTGTGTGCACAAAGTATCATGGGAGCGCAGGAGAAAAAGAAACTAACTCTGGCTTGGAGAGATGGGCTTGGGCTAGTGAGGACTTAACAAAGGTGACATTTAAGCCCAGACTTGTCCGGCGACTGTTTACCAGGTGGGGAAGAGGACGTGCTATTTAAAGTACAGGGATAGGCACAGTCAAAGGCAAGGAGTCAGAAAACATCACATTTCAAAACTGGCAAGTAGTTCTGTGTGATTGGAGACTGTGCAGCTTAAATGGCATGACGTGAGACCGGGCATAATAATAGCTGTCATTTACTGACAAGCACTTTGTAGCACATGCTGTGCTTAAAGCTCCCCATGCATAATTCTTTGATTTAGCTGATACATTAGGAGATAAGTATCGTCTCCACCTTGCAGATGAGAAAACTGAGCCTCATTAAACTGAAGTTCCCTTAATTCACACAGTCAGTGAATGACAGAGTGGTATTTGAGTTTCTGTCTGTTCTATGAACAGGGCTTGAGTCTATGAACAGGGCTCATACTTAACGGTGCATTGCAATTTTCTAATTGACCTGTCCACATAGATGTCCAAGATACGTTTCAAATATATGATGTACAAAACAGAACTTGTAAATTCTCCCCTGCATTGACTTTATGGTCTTCTCATCCTAATAAATGCCTCTGCATTTCTAGTTACTTCGATCATAAACTGTGACATCTGTCACTGACTTGTTTCATATACTCACACCCCTCATCCAACAGGAAATAAGCCAATCTTACCAGGTCTATCTTCAGAACATATTGAGTATCTAACTGCTTATTATCACTTATATTACTATCACTCTGCTCTGTATTGACTTATTGCTGAAGGCTCTGAAGTATTCTCAACAATGACTTACACATTGTCCCCTCCATACTCTTTATTATCAAGACAGCAGCCAGAGTAAGGCTTTGGGAATATAAGACGAATCCATCACTCTTGTCTTCAAAACTTCCATCCAAGGATTTTTATCTCAAGGACCAGAACTGTATCTTTTGGTTACCCTTAGATAAGGGAGAATAGATTGCTGACTGTTTTTGGTTTCCCGTGTCTAAAACACAGGCAAGAGGGGAAAATTGAATGATTTCAATGGCTCTCATGCTCTACAATATGAGAAATCTTTACAGAAATGGTAAAATACTTCTAAAGGGCATGATGGATTTAATTGAAGGTGCATATCATGCTCATGAAAGGAATGGCTTACTATCTACTTTCGGTACCATGGAAGGAAAGTCTTAGTAAATCTATGAGAAAAATATGTGCAAGAATATCAGTGAAAGAAAACCTGTCGCTGAAGTTATATGCATATGTGAAATTATCAATGCCTGTCTCAACATCATGGATGGGAAGGAAGGAAGTGGGGAGGGAGTACACCAAGTGCTGTGTGCAGGTATACCCCGATCACTCTGAACTACATAAGATATGAGATTACAATGCACCAATAAAATATTAAAAGAATAACAATAAAATGAAAAAAGAATATTTGTTTAAGCATTGTTATAATAGCAAAAAATCACCATAAAAATATATATATATATAATCCATATATATATGAGATCCTTAGCAACTTAGCAAGAACCTATTTCAAGATAAAAAATATTGGGGATGTAGCTTGGAGATAGAATGCTCCTGTGTTCAATTGCCAGTACCAATTAATAGTGATAATAATAATAATGGCAAAAAATCTAAAAGAAACCTAAATGACAAATAGAACAGGCCAAATGTGACAATCATACAATGTAATTCAGTCTTCTGTATATTCATGGATAACTTGCAACACTATAAAGTTGCAAA
The DNA here is from genome assembly GCA_004027655.1 of Graphiurus murinus. Taxonomy (NCBI): domain Eukaryota; kingdom Metazoa; phylum Chordata; class Mammalia; order Rodentia; family Gliridae; genus Graphiurus; species Graphiurus murinus. Next base: position 2,343 of record PVLC010012155.1, on the reverse strand, counting down.
TGACAGCATTTTTGTAAAGTTTAAATAATGAAAATAAAAGGATCTCACATATGAATGATACTAAATTCAACAAAGTGGCTACTTTTGAGACAGATGGAGAATAAGATTGAGAAAGACTATAAGACAGGCTTCATCTATACTGAAATGTCCTTAAAAAATTATAAAGTAAATCTGGCAAAACTATTTAGTTTAACAATCACTAAAACTAAGTATAGGGCTCAGAGATGTACATTAATTATTTTTTTTATTTTTCTGTATGTTTGAAATATCCTATAAATGAAAGTAAGTAACTTAGCTCTTTTCTTAAAGTTGTTCACAGTTTATGGTTTAGAGCTAGATAGAGACATACCTGCAACTAAGTTGAGTATGGAAGTTTTTTGATGACTAGAGTCCTTTAAGTGAGTTTCAAAATGGAAATATTTAACATAAAGTCACACAAAGGACATTTACCAAAATCAAAGGACAGAAGCAAGAGTACAGCCAGGACTCATGGGGCCTGGCTCTGGGGACTGGAAGGTGGCCAGGAACCTAGTCTACTTTGCATGGAGGCTTCAAGGTTGCCCTTGCCACTGACTCATGCCCTCTCTGATTTTCCCTGGGCATCTGCTTTAGTCTCTGCTCTCTACTTCTTCTCTCTGATCCATCTAAAAGATATGCGATGAAGTTGCCTTTCTGATCAGAAACTTCTTCTGTGAGTCTATTCAGATTTTTAAGAAGAGTATGGTCTTCCCTTGGTATCCAGAAGAATTGGTTCCAGGCTGTCCCCCAAGCAGATGCCGAAGATCACAAATGCTCAAGCTCCTTATATAAAGAAGTGTAGTATTTGCATATGACTTGTGCGTGTGCTCCTGTATATTTAAATCACCTCTATATTATTTATAATACTGAATGCAATGTAGATACTACCTAGATAGACATATTGTACTGTTCAGGGGGAAATGACAAGAAAAAAAGCCTATATATGTTCAGTACAGACAAAACTTTCTTGCAAATATTTTTGATTTGTGGTTGGTTGAATCCATGGATGTAGAATCCATAAACACAAAGGAGCTCATGTATATAATTCATACAGACCACCATTTTGAACCAAGCCACAAAGGTTTTATTTCTACGCCAGTCCCATGTGCAGGCCACTTCCTGCACAATCCTGGTGACCTTCAATGTAACTGGAAGTCCATGACCATTTCTTTGAGCAAGGGCTGTGAAAGGTACCTTTTAATACTACTATTAGTAATAATATACTTAGCACTTATTTGATGCTTACTATATTTAAAAGACTATTTAAAAGCTTTACATTCATCATCCAATTTACTTTATTTAGCAAACTTACAAGGTAACTCCTGTCTTAAGATGAGGACAATGGGGCAGGGAGAAGCTAAGTAACTTACCCAAGGTCACGTGGTAAATGGCAGGATTCCCAGGCAATCTGAGCATGACTGGTAAGTTGACTGACATGCCTTGTCCTTCTTTTCAGCCAGAGCAGACTGCAGTGGGTGTTATCACAGAAATATAGAGTCCAGGAGAGGGAGGGAGGGAGGGAGGGAGGGAGGGAGGGAGGGAGGAAGGAAGGAGAGAGAGAGAGAGGTCATTTAGACAGGGAGCATGTAAACCTGCTGTAACAGAGCATTTAAACTGTAGTAGCTCTCCCACACAATGCTCCTATCCTCAACACATAGCCTCCAAGCATCACTCTTTCTCAGACAGCTGGAGAGAAAAAGAGGGATCCAGGCCAAGTGGCTTTGTCTTTAAGAAGACCAAGGGGTCACACAATCACTTGCATTCATACCTCATTGGCCTAATAAGAGCAGGAGTGGCTGAGGAATGTAGTTTCCAGTTGGACAGGTATATACCTAGTAAAGCCATTCCCATTACTAAAGGGCAGAAAGGGCTAATGAGCACTAGGAAGCACTAAGCACATTTAGCAAGCACAACTTTCAGGAATTCCAAGAGATCCTCTCCTATCCTCACCCTCCAAATGAGGCTGGCAGTCTGCCTCCCCCGTATGCTTTTCAGGACCATTGCACAGGTTTGCCTGAATAACCAATAAGGACGCCATCCACCAACGCTGGCATCCCACACCAGCCCGAGGGTGGGATATATCTTTCTCTTTCAACTCTTAAAGTGAACAGTTCTCAGCAATTTTCCCTTCCTTCCTTCCTTCCTTCCTTCCTTCCTTCCTTCCTTCCTTCCTTCCTTCCTTCTTTCCTTCCTTCCTCCTTCTCTCCCTCCCTTCCTACCTCCTTCTCTCCCTCTCTCTCTCCCTCTCCCTCTCTCTCTCTTTTTTTGTTGTAGTGCTGGGGATCAAATCCAGGGCCTTATGCATGCTAGGCAAGTGCTCTGCCA
>PVLC010012154.1:14955-44149 GCA_004027655.1 Graphiurus murinus | reverse complement strand
TTATGTTGAACATATCTATGCATTAGCTCTGACACGTCTGTAAATGATTTTAACATCTCGAGGCCCAGATGAAAGTATTATTGTTGCTGAGAAATATCAGCAGCAAACATAAGAGGATCCTTTTATTATGCTTAGTAGTAGAGAAATAGGTCTTTGCATTTCCAACTGTGGGCCAGACTGATACAAGGCCATAAATCCACATGTGAAAACAATGACTACACAGGTCCTATCTTCCTGCTTTCTCTGCTCAACCCAGATATAAATTCAAATTACAGAATAATAAAATCACTAAAGCAGAATTAATAAAACTGATGGTCAAAGGACTGACCCAAGGAATAATCTCGATAATTTATGTCTGAATAAATAGTAATACTTTAGAAGTTTTTAGGAAAAAAAATATACAAGAGGGAAAAATGCCAAAATATTAATCATTTTTTCCTTACTCATATTTTTAATCTTTAGCTAGCCTATAATTTCCCCTATGAGATTCAATAAGTACAGAAAGCCCTTCAGATCTTTTAGTAATTCTGTACATGTAGGATTAAAATCACTCAAAATGCAATGGGATTTACTTTCAAGGCTAGCCACTTACACCAACCAAAAAAACATAAAAAATTAGAGTTGTTTTTCTTCAATGGCCTTACTATGTTTGGGCTACAACGTAGAGAACCATCAAGATCTTTTCTGATGTTGTTATTAGAATGGTGAGTGGAAAGCCAGGTGTGGTGGTGTACACCTGTAATCCCAATACTTGGGAGGCTGAGACAGGATAGACAGGATCAGAGGTTCAAGGCCAGCCTCACCAACTTAGCAAGGTTCTGAGCAACTTAGTGAATTCCTGTTTCAAAATAAACAAATTTAAAAACAGGGCTGGGAGTGTAGCTTAGAGTTAGAATATGCCCCTGGGTTCAATCCCTACTACCAAAACAAAAAACAACCACTACAAAAAGAATGGTGAGTAGGTTTACCTGAGGCCAAACCACTCTCTGAAACAGCAACAGAAATAACATTAAAATTTCCACCTCAGAAAATTAAGAATTATAAATTGCCATCAATTTTTGGTATGGCAACAGCTACAGAATCAGCTAGAAAAGAGAAAGGCACATACCATTCAAAACTAAAGTACATCTAACCTTAAGTAAACCAAGCTGCATTATAGCACATCTTGCTGGGCAATGTGAACATCAAGTTATTCTTCAGCATAGACCCTGAACAAAGTATCCCAATGCCCCGCCTCATCTCCACATCAGTCACAAGCAATATCAAAGATATTATTCGTAGTCTGTTGGTTGGCAAGATCTAGCAGATTCTTTCCACTTTAAACAAAGAGAAAAACTAGAAAAGAATATATATAATTTTTACAATCAGAAAAAACAAGAAAGGAAAAATTGTTCTAGTGCGATGGAGGGAATCAAACCTATAAAAGTTTATTTTAAATAAAATAAGAAAATTAAGAATAGGTCTATTTTAGAATGCATCTACTTTGTGTGTAAGAAAACATAAACTTTATCAAACAAGATAAGATGAAAGAGGATTGTATTAAAGGATAAAGGATAAAGCAAACCAGCTGCATTAGGAATGAAGATTATGCTGAACTTGCAGTTTTCATGTGCTTCTATCACTAGAAAAATAAATAAATAAAAATCATGAAAATAATAATCTCCACTATTATGAAATCAGGATATGACCATAATACCAGGCCTCAAGTTATAAAAAATGGCTGCCAAAAGAATTGAATTTAGGATTAAATAGAAGGGTCCTGAGAGCATATATAAAATTCTACAGTTCTGTTATAGGATGCAGTGTTTCTTGCAGGTTCCAGATGCCACATAAATAAAAGGCCCAGCCAGCTGTCCCTTAGTTATACCAGCTGATATTGTAGGCAATGCATGAGCAGGTTCTAACAATGCTTTTTCACACCACAGGGTATGGTGGAAAGCAAAGCCAAGGAGAAAGCTTTCTGAGGCACCATCTTTGGAGTAAGCAGGTGGGCAGAATGTCAGGGCAAGGATCAATCAATTTGGAGGCAAATAATAAAAGTGAATGAAATAGATGCTAAATCATGACACAAGGTGTATTGAAATTATATTTCACTGTGAAACATATATGACTTTGACTCACTCTGAAGGCAGGGATGATATGTAAAACACTTACAAAACAGTACAGCTCATGAACCAACCAACAAGAGCAACCGCCATTCAGAATTCAAAGAAATATATGAGATACTTATATTGTAAAAATGAGGACAAATGTATTTTTATATGCCAAATGTATTCCTAAGTGCCAATGAGATAGAAACATCAAGACAATCAACTGAAAAAACAAGTAGAACATCACAAAGATTCAGCAAAGTGGTGTATGTAAAAATGAAAAGCTTTCCTACACTCAAATGAAAAAGAGATAAGGCAAGAAGATATGAAATTTTAGTAAGTAATAAAGAAAACTAAAATAACTAGAGATAAACATAACAAAAATACACCATGAATTATTTGGGAAAATTTAATTAAATTATTTAATATTAAAATATTATTTAAAATAATTTGATATTTTACATTAAAGAAAAAATTTATAAGGCCTGTTTCTAAATAGATGGATCCATATTCATATTGTATGGATTAAATTCTCCATACATTAACCTATACATCAAATATGTTTCAATATAAATAGCAGCAGGATGAATGGAGGAGAAAAGGTACATGATGGTAGTCATGAAAATTTCAGAGGAGGGATACTTAGCAGGGTATTCATACATGACAATAAAGCACAGTTTAAAGCTACAGAAACATATAGCTGATAAATTAAAGAGAATAGACACTTTAGTAGTAGGAATAAATAATTTCTCAATATTAGTTTATAATGAATGTGATGTTTTAAATCAGAACTAGGAGAAGGGTGGTTATTTAATTTGTATTATTGAAATATCCAGTATACCATGATAAATAAAGAGCTGTATTTATTTTTGACTTCAAACTAAATAAGTTTTAGATAGGTTCAGGTTATTTATGTAAACAGTGGGAAAGTATTGTAAAGTACTTGAACAAAATATTTATTGATTTTTTTTTTAATTTAGGTGTATGGTGTTAAGTTTTAAATGTGACTTCCATACTTCATGTGTTGGAAAGGTAGTCCCTGATGCAAGAGTGTTGATAGCCAGGATCTTTAAGAGGGGATTAGTCACTATGGGAGTGGGCTAGTTATTGGAGGACTAGATTCCTAGTAAAACAATGAATTCAGTCCACTTTTATCTTCTGTTTGTGCATGTTATTTTGCACTTCTGTACTCCACCACAGGATGACAGATCAAGAAGGTCCTCACCAGATGCTGGCTCCTTGATGTTGAATCTGTCAGCTTCCAGAATCATGAGCTAAACAAATTTCTGTCCATTATCTATTACTTGGTCTGTGGCATTCTGTTACAGCAACACAAAGTAGGCTACACATAGAGACTCCTCAAGCAGTTAAAAGATGTACTACATTTTAAAATGACTATTTTTTCATGAAAATAAAAAAATTGTAAATGTGTGATAAGCTTGTACAAATTAATAAGAAAATTTGAGCAAAATTTATTCATGGACATGAACAATCAGAAATGGTTTGGACATTTATGAAAATTGCTCACCCCCTCCAGGAAGCAAATAACTAAGCAAAGAAGAACAAACACTATCTCAAACAGAAGTTAAAAATCATCTCTCAATAATCACACTGAATATAAATGGCCTCAACTTCCCAGTAAAAAGACACAAGATGGTAAAATGGATTAAAATCCAAAATCCATCTCTATGCTGCCTGCAAGAAACGTACCTTATCAACACAGATTCCCACAAACTAAAAGTGAAGGGGTAGAGTAAAGCAATCCATGCCAATGAAACTGAAGACAAGCAGAAGTAGCAACTATGATATCAGATAAATTAGACTTTAAGTGTAAGCTTATCAGAAGAGACAAAGCAGGTCATGGTTTACTAGCAAAAGGAACAATTCAGCAAGAGGAAATAACAATAGTCAATATTTATGCCCCAAACATAGGTGAAACCACTTTCATAAAACAAAGTGTTTGTGATATAAAGTCAAACATAGATCCCAATACAATACCGGGAGACTTCAATACTCCTTTCACATCCCTAGACCAATCTAGACAAAAGGTCACTAAAGATGCTTCAGACCTAAAGAATACCATAAACAAAATGGACTTATTAGACATATATGGAATATTTTACCTAACTACAGCTGAATTCATATTTTTCTCAGCTTCCCATGGAATCTTCTCCAAAATAGACCATATTCTAGGCCACAAAGCAAGCACTGGCAAATTAAAAAAATGTAACATAATTCCCTCCAACTTTTCAGACCACAATGGAATGAAACTAGAAATCAACTATAAGAAGACACAGAGTAACCATGTAAATACATGGAGACTGAACACCACACTGCTGAATGAGGAATGGGTCATAGAAAAAGTAAGGGAAGCCAGGAGTGGTGGCACACGCTTGTAATCCCAGCATTTGGGAGGCTGAGAACGGAGGATCCGGGTTCGAGGCCAGCCTCAGCTATCTAGTGAGGCACTATTTCAAAAGAAAGAATAAAAAATAGGGCTGGGGGTATAACTTGGAGGTAGGATGCCCCGGAATTCAATCCCCAGTACCAAAAAAAAAAAAAAAAAAAAGTAAGGGGAGAAATTTAAAAATTCCTAGAAACAAATGAAAACAGAGTCACAATGTATCAAAACCTCTGGGAGACACCCTGAAGGCAGAACTAAGAGGAAAATTTATAGCACTGGGAGTCCACATAATAAAAACAAAAAAAATCATCAAATAAATAACCTAATGACACAGCTCAAGGCCACTGAAAAATAAGAACAGTCTAACCCCAAAGCCAGTAGAAGACAGGAAATCATTAAAATCAGGGCAGAAATTAATGAAGTAGAGAATTTTTTAAAAATACAGGAAATCAACAAAACCAAAAGCTAGTTTCTTGACAAAATAAACAAGATAGATAAAACCTTTAGTCAACCTAACCAAAAGAAAGAGAGAATCAAGCCAAATTACCAAAATAAGAGATGAAAAAGGTGATATTACCACTGACACTACTTTGAAAGACTATACTCCAACAAAATGGAAAATCTAGACGAAACTGACAAATTTCTAGACACATATAATCTTCCTAAATCGAGTCAAGAAGATAGAGAAAACTTAAACGAACCAATAGCAGTCAAAGAGGTAGAAGCAGCAAAAAGAGTTTACCATCAAACAAAAGACCAGGGCCAGATGGTTTTCCAAGTGAATTTTATAAAACCTTTATAAAAGATCTAATCCCAATACTCCTCAATCTATTCCATGAGAAAGAAAGAAACAGGACTCTTCCAAACACATTCTATGAAGCCAACATCACATTAATACCAAAGCCAAATAAAGACAGCTCAATGTAGTTCACCACATACACAGAATCAAAGACAAAAATCACATGATCATTTCAATAGACAAAGATCATTTTCAATAGAAAAAGCATTTTCAATAGAAAAAAATCATTTGATAAAATCAAACACCCATTCATGTTAAAGCACTGCAGAGAATGAGAATAGAAGGAACATACCTCAACATCATAAAGGCAATATACAACAAGCCCACAGTCAACATCATATTAAATGGGGAAAAACTCCAAGAGTTCCCACTGAAAACAGGAAAAAGACAAGGATGCCCAATATCACCTCTTCTGTTCAATATAGTGCTTGAGACTCTAGCCAGAGCAATAAGGCAAGAGAAGGAAATCAAATGCATAAAAATAGGAAAAGAACTAAAACTATCCCTTTTTGCAGGTGACGCAATACTATTCTTAGAAGACTTAACAAATTCTACCAAAAGGCTTATAGAACTGATCAACAAATTCAGCAGTGTCTGGATACAAAATCAATCTTAAAAAATCAGAAGCTTTCCTGTATGCCAAACATAAATCCGCTGAAAAAGAAATTCAGAAAACAATTCCACTCACAATAGTACCCAGAAAAATAAAATACTTAAACCTAACCAAAGAGGTAAAAGACCTTTATAAGAAAAACTACAAAAAGTTGAAAAAGACCTTAGAAGATGGAAAGATCTTCCATGCTCTTGGATAGGCAGAATAAATATCATCAAAACGGCCATTCTCCCAAAGATTCAGTGCAATACCCATTAAATTACCAAGGCCACTCCTCACAGACATAGAAATATCATTCCTTAAATTCATTTGGAAAAACAAAAAGCCCAGAATAGCCAACATAGTTCTGAGCAACAAGAACCATGTAGGAAGAATCACAATACCTGACATCAAACTATACTACAAAGCCACAATAATAAAAACAGCATGGTATTGGCCCCAAAACAGACATGTAGACCAATGGAACAGACTAGAAGACTCAGAAACAAACCCACATGCTGACAGTCTATTAATTTTTGACAAAGGAGACAAAAACATACACAGGAAAAAAGACAGCCTCTTCAATAAATGATGTTGGCAAAACTGGTTAACCATATGTAGAAAAATGGAAATAAACACCACTTTCTCACCCTGTACAAAAGCCAATTCAAGGTGGATTAACTGGAAATCAGGCCAGAGCCCTTGCAGCTACTTGAAGAGGACATAGGCCCAACACTTCAATACATAGACACAGGTGAAAACTTTCTCAACAAGACAAAGGCACAAGAAACTCAAAGGAAGATCAATACATGAGATTGTGTTAAACTGAAGAGCTTCTGTGCAGCAAAGGAAACTATCAAGAACCTCTGAACAAAGACCCTACAGAGTGGGAGAAAATTTTTGCCAGCTACTCCTCGGATAGAGGTCTAATATCTAGAATATACAGAGAACTCAAGAAACTTACCAATAAGAAAACAAATAACTCAATCAAAAAATGTGCAAAGGATCTAAATAGACACTTCACAAAAGAAGAAATACAATAAATGTATGAGGAAATGTTCAACATCATTAGCAATAAGAGAGATGCAAATCAAAACTACCCTGAGATTTCACCTAACACCAATTAGAATGGCAATCATCAAGAATACAAACAACAACAAATGCTGGTGAGGGTGTGGAGAAATGGGAACCCTAATACATTGTTGGCAGTATTACAGATTAGTACAACCACTTTGAAAAACAGTATGGAGGATCCTTAGATGAATGGGAATGAACCTACCATATGATCCATCAATACTACTTCTGGGTTTGTTTGCACTAAAGGGATCATACTATACTACAGAATTGTCTGTATTGGAACGGTCAGATTATACTGTTCAAAATTGTTTCTCCTTACTCAGTATTCGTTGTCTCTTTTGGTAACATATTTCTATTTCCAAAGGATGAACAATTCCATGTGGTTTGAGGGAGATGGAAAGTCTGGCCTCTCCTTCCTCTATGCTGCAGGAATGAACATAAGCCACAGGAAAAGTGATGACTTCTCTCCATGGTATTTGATGTAAGACTGCTGAAAGAGAGAGCTCACTCTTTATCCGAGATGGTGAACCATTGTGAGTAAAAATCCTAGTCCTTGGCCATCTTTTCTGGCATTTGTCAAAACCTCTCCTATATTATTCAGCATAGGCTAACTGTTACAGCAAATAGATCCAAAAATGAAAAATAGCTCACACATAGTAGAAGTTATCTGTTGTTGACATTAATGTTGGAGGTGGTTCTAATGTGAAAAATCATGGTAAGGACCAAATAGCAATTCAGGGCTGAGGTTGTCAGGAGTAGTGCCACTGTCAAGGTGTGACTTTCAGGGATAGTCGGGCATGGAGGATGATGTGCAGAAGGCATTGAAGGGTGGGCCTAGAAGTGGGTCACATCACTTCCACTCATACTCTGTTGAGTAGTGCACAGTCCCATGGCCACACAATGCAAGGAAACCAAGAAGCATAGTGCCACTGTGTAGCCAGAAGACTGAGCAGCTAACCTGCTCAGTGATACCTTCCATTCAGGTTATTAAATGTATAATTGCCGATAGTTCCTTGCATCCCCTCTGCCAACCCCTGCCTGAGAAAATGAAATTCCTGTACAGTATTGCATCTAGCTAAAGGTCAGGATTTTTGATGCATGGATCTTTTCATCAGATCCAGAATTGGTCCCTCAAGGCCAGGTCACCCCAAGCCCCAACTTGATAGTGAACAATAAAGCAAAGATAAGATAATTGTAATGTCAATCTATCCCCTCATGACTGAGGTGAGGCCCACCCCATTGCCAGCACTATACATAGATCCTGGTAGTTTAATTGAATCACTTATAGTAATCCCTGCATATTGTTATTGACACATAATTATCTCATGATTTGTGATGGCCTAAACAAATGACAGAAGAAAGAGTGCCAAAAGAGTGGCATTCCCTCCTGCTCTGAAAATAAAGAAAATAAATAACCCAGTGGCCATATAGCTACCTTGTGATCATGCTATTAACCTGTCTTAAAAAGGTACCCAATGTTAAGGATGACAGATAAGAGAGATGGAAATACTATAGTTTGTGATCATATTTTCAATTATTCCTCCATAATACCTACTCTACCTCTGGACTTACAGAAATAAGAAATTAATAGATACCTGTATTGTTAAATATCTCGGAGTCAGGATTTGTGTTAATCACTTTGAAAAGCAACCTGATACAATAACAAAAAAAATGAATAACTTTAAAATACAACTAAAAAATAATAACAAACCAAACTTCATGAAAGATAGTAAAAATAAAAACAGAAATATGTGAATTAGAAACATTGAACCACATAATTAAGAAACTATAGAAGTCGTTTCTTTTAAGCCTAGACAATGAATTGATAAATTTGAGGAGTTTCATTATCAAAAGATAAAAAAGAATTTAAAATGCATTAATTGTGAAGATATACACTGCATAATTTCATCATAATAAATTGAAAAATATTCAGGACACAGAAACAGTTTGGAAAATGTAAAATGTCCAAATTAAACAAAGAAGAATAATATATCTTAAAGAGAACAATAAAGTATCAAAGACATTACAGAATCAACTAAATGATTATTTTTAATAAAACTTCATGTTTGTGTTAGTTCTAGAATACTCAGTTCCCACAAGCAATGCAAAGGTGTTCAGGTGACATTTGTACGATATGTAGATCAAGTTCAGGAGAGAGACCTGAGTTTCAGAAGCCTTGACCTTTCATAATAGGAAGTAAGCTCATTTTTCCTACACTCCTATGGAGACACTGTCTCTATTTTCAAGGATGTTTGCGTAGCAAAAATAGTCCTGAAACTAAAGCAGTCAGCATCTCTGCTCACAAGATGTTCAGAAACCAAAAGGTCCACTTAATATTATTTACCAATGTTTGTAACTCCTCTACACCAAATAAAATTAATTTGATTAGAAATAATGTTTTTTAATAACTGACACACAAAGAGCTGATAGATAACCAAAGATAAGAATTCTTTAATATCAGTACCAAAAGCATGAAACAATTGAAAGAAAAACTAGCAAACAACACAAATGGGGAAAAAACTACAGAAAAGTAAAATTAGCCAAATAAGTGTTTAAATGTAAAACTTTGCTAGTTTCTTCAGAACTGAAAATGGAGACAAAAATAGCATTCCTCAGAAATCAAACTGGCAGAGTTAATTTGACAGTGGTTGCATTTGTGATAGTGTGGGGAAATGGGCAGTCTCATATGAACTTGTGTGGACTTTTTAAAGAAATATTTAACTTTGTATAAAAATTTTTTAAGATATTCACACAATATGACTTAGTAATTCTACTTGGCATAATAGATTCTAAGGAAATAATTATAGATGAAGATAAACTTCTATGGTAAAAAAAGGCTCATCAAAGAATTTTTCATTAGAAAAATAAATGAAATAACTTTACTATTCCAATAATGAAAGAATAGTTCATTTTTCCTCAAATTCTTGACATAAGATGAAATTCATAACATGAAAAAGATATAATGCTATCTCTACCACATGATCTCAATTACTAATCTACATTAACACCTTGAAGGAAAGAAAGTTAAATCTCAACATGATGATCTCTTAGTTTGAGTTAATTTTTTATTTTATTATTTTTAATTTGTTTTATAAAATTCTCTACATTTTATAACAAACACATTAAAAAATAAATAAGTTCCAGCTCTTTTTTTAGTACCCTATGGCTTTAAAAAATTACCACCACTTAATTAATGCACTCTGCATAATTCTGGGGAAATAAATGAAATAAAATAATCAGTTGATCTGTGGATAGGCTGTGTTGTTTCTAGTGCCCAATGGACTTTCCTGTGCTGTGTTCACACTTGTGTTATGGGAGAAAAGGGAGGGAAAGAAAACGCAGCATGAGAACAGTGTGAGGCATGTTCAAATCCATTGCTCACAGCAGGGAAAAACAACTGCTTCCTCTCCTGTTTCCAGTGACCTAGTGGTGAGGATCACAGTGCTGGAAAGAGAATCCAAAATTGCCTCCAACGTGGCTTCCCCTCTGTTATTTTTACTTTAGCAAACCCCTAGTCCCTGAGACCCTTTGAGAAACCTCAAGGCATTGTGCTACTCTGGTTCTCTTGGGTTAAAAAGTCCTAAAATAGACACCTGTTTATTTTATGAGACAGTTTCATAATAAGTCAAGGACCCCTACCAATACCCTAAGCCCTAGGAACATTCGGATCATTAATTTCTAAGGATATTGCTGTACCCTCTAAAATAGTTCTCTATGATTTTAGACTCCTAGAAAGAAACTCTCTTGTAAGTAGGTATTCTTTCTTTGCAAAGAAAAATAATTTGCACATTATTCTTTCATAATCACTTGTTTATTGTTTCTATCAACCTCAATCATGAAGGCTCTCAGTCTAGATGCTAAGAACAAAGAGGAAAACAGGTGAATTGGAATGTTTGTTTATAAAGATGTTTGAAGGGATTAATTTTTATCTGGCCATTCAAATAGGATTAAAGGGATTAACTTGAATAATAAAGGCACATGATAAATACGCATGTTGTCTCTAATTAATAGGTTCAGATATGAATATAAGATATGTCAAATTATTATAGAAAACCTGTAATTATATTATTTTTAAATAATGAAAAGGAAACTCATGAGTCAGTGGTGAAGAGATGACTTTGGAATAAGGCAAACTCATTCAACAAATGTAATGCTTCGCAAGACACATTTCCTATTTATATAACTATAGTTAATAACATCTATTATTCAGTCTTAGTCTTAGAAGCCTGTGTTTGTAGAAAGAAATACTTTAAAACAGAAGCTTAATTACATAGTGCTCAAGTTTCTCTGGCAACATCAAAAGGGAGAAAGTCATTTGTGTTTTAATGAACATTTTGAAAGGGAAAAATAAATTCTCAAGTTGAGAACTCTACTAGTTTGAGACAAGGAGAATGCAGGAGGAAGAAAAAGTTATATTATGATATATGACAAAAAAAAGCTATACCGGGAAAATGGTTTCTTATTAATTATAAAAAAAAAAAAACAAAAAAAAAACTGTAGCCTTTTGGCTTTCACTCCTGAGTTTGGCCCCCTGAGGATTACTTATAAAAATACTTATTTTTGAGGGAAAGTGTTCCCTTTAGCTCTCTTTACCCTAATTTCTCCCTAAACACTACAACTACCATATTTTTAACAAAACTACTAAAATATACATAATGTCCCTTCCAAGAAGCCTGTAGGAGACAAGAGCTTTTGCAAAATGGGTTTTAACTTGACTTACGATCCCAACCCCCAATAGCCACAAATTAGTATTATGAAAGAATTTATCAATTCATACATGTTGATGGGAGGAGATAGAAATGTAAGATTGTCCACTTTAACTTGGAATTCTTAGAACCAGATAGGGCTTTTTCCTCTGTTAAAGTATATTTTATAAGATAGAGACATTATATACCAATGAATGTTCCCCATTTAATAAAACAGGTACAAAGATACTGGTAGTTGGTAAGTGACCACCAAACTCTACTCTCCAGCCTCTGGGTCCATCAGTGCTTCACTTACTATTTATCCAAATAAAGAAAACCTACAGAGTGATGAAAGGAGGAGCATGTATCTCAAGGACTGACTATTCAATAAAACTCACAAGAACTATGTTCAAAGCCAGTCTTAAATAAAGCCAAGAACACTAACAAAATAGGTGCTCGGTCCCTCTTGTCTCTTGGTATGGCCCTCTTTTCCTTTCTATTTTTTTTTCTTTTTTATTCCAATGAGATTTCTCCTATCCCAAACTATATAATTCTCATGCCAAGCCATATCATCATTAAAACAAATTTGAACATTGCTATTTGGATCCACCAGCATTCTTGCAGCCATCATCTAAAGACCACATAACTTAGAGGAAATCTTTGTTTTCTTATGGTTTCAGGCTCAATCAATGTGAAGGAGGGGGACTGTGAATCTCAGGACATGGCAGTGGGAGAGCACATGGGCTGTGTCCACATGGTGGAGGCTAGAAATAAGAGAGAGAGAGAGAGAGAGAGAGAGAGAGAGAGAGAGAGAGAGGGAGGTGTGGATATTGAAAGCAGGGGGAGGAGAAACTCTATATAATCCCCAAGGCCAAACCCACAGGGACATACCTCCAGCCACACTCTACTGGCCTACCAGGTACCATCCAGGTAAATCCATTTTTATCCACTTCTGGAATTACAACCCTCATGATCCAATTACATCAGCTCCAAATATTGAATGAGCTCTTTAGAGAACATTTTATATCTAACCAAAATTATGACTAATCAATTACATTTTACCTTCATGAAGACAATTCTCTTTTTAACTTGGAATCTTGAAGGCACAATATCACACCTCAAAGAAACAAATCCTTCATTTCATTCATCCTTGCATTTTTTGTTTGTGTGTGGTTTTGTTTTTGGTTTTTGTTTTTTTTTTACTAGTGGACATTAGATATTATTCATTTATTTTTATTTTATTTGGTACGTTATAATTTTACATCAAATTGAGGTATAGAGAGTCAGACAAATGCATGCACAAAGCTCTTGGTGCCCTACACACTAAGTCCCTCCCCCCTCCCTCCCCCTCCTTGAGCATGTCTTTGATATTGGAATTGGTAGTTTTGTATACAATCATAGCATTATTTCAAGTATTACACTATGTGTGTGTGTGTGTGTGTGTGTGTGTGTGTGTTACTGGGGATTGAGCCCAGGGGCATTCTATCTCTGAGCTACACCCCAAGTCCTATTTTTTATTCTTTATTTTGAAACAGGGTCTCACTAAGTTGCGGAGGACCTCACTAAGTAGCTGAGGCTGGCCTCGAACCTAGATCCTCTGGTCTAAGCCTCTAAAGTACTGGGATTACAAGCATGCACCACCATGCCTGGCTCCTACTACACTCTTCATGACTTCATCTCCCTTCCCTAATCCCCCTTAGTCATTCCCCTGGAATCTCTACTCATCTATCTGATGTTGCCCTTATTTTCCTTGATCTCTCTAGCTTCCATATATGAGAACATACGTCTACTTGGTTTTTGAGACTAGCTATACTCTCTTAGTATGATATTCTCGAGTTTCATCCATCCATTTTTCTGCAAATGACATTATTTTGTTCTTCTATATGGCTGAGTAAAATTCCATTGTGTGTATATACCAAAGTTTGGTGATCCATTCATCTTGTAGTAGACACCTAGGCTGGTTCCATAATTTGGCTATTGTAAATTGTGCTGCTATGAACAAAGATATGGAAGTATCATTATAATATTCTGATTTCATTTCCTTTGGGAAGATGCCCAGGAGTGCTATCACTGAGCTGCATGGTAGTTCCCTTCCCAGTCTTCTGAGGAACCTCCACACTGATCTCCAGAGTGGCTGTACTAGTTAGCAGTATCACGAACAATATAGTAGGGCTCCTATTTCCCAAAAACCTCTCCAACATTTATATTATATGTGTTCTTGATGATTGCCATTATTACTGGAGTTAGATTGAATCTCAATGTAGTTTTTATTTATATTTCCCTGGTGGATAAAGATGTTGAGCATTTTTTCGTGTATGTTTTGGCCATTTGTACTTCTCCTTTTGAAAAGACTGTTCAGTTCAGTTGCCCATTTTTTATTGGGTTATTATTTTTCTTAATGTTAATTTTTTAAGCTCTTTGTGTATTCTAGATGTTAGACCTTTGTCTTATGGGTAGGTGGTGAAGATCTCACATTTTGTAGGCTTTTTCTGTAGATTCTTCATGGTTTCCTTTGATGTGCAGGTTTTTAGTTTCGTGCTATCCTCTTCATTATTTCTTGTATTAATTTATTGAGCTTTTGGGGTCTTATTGAGGAAGTTTCTACCTGTACCTATATGTTGGAGTACTGGTCCTATGCCCTCTTCTAGCAGTTTCAAAGTTTCTGGTCTAATTTCTAAGTTTTTGAACCATCTTGAGTTGATTTTTGTATAGGGTAAAAGGTTAGAGTTTAGTTCCATTTTTCTAGGTTTCATCCTTCTTCTCTTTTTGTTTTTCTCAAGAGATGATATCAAATCAATGAGTAGTCTGCTAATGTCCATCACACATCAAATATTTCTATTATAAACATATCATGTATTCAAGAAAACCAAGTGACTACATTTTGCTTTTT
Source organism: Graphiurus murinus (assembly GCA_004027655.1). NCBI lineage: Eukaryota > Metazoa > Chordata > Mammalia > Rodentia > Gliridae > Graphiurus > Graphiurus murinus. The sequence goes on along the minus strand of PVLC010012154.1, from coordinate 29,612 downwards.
AAATTTAATGTAAAATAATGCTCAATCATTGAGAGTATCAATGCTTTCTTTGATGCCACTACACTTAATTTGAATGTTCTAGGAAGCAACTGTTAATATCTGCCCCCAAATCTCTACCAGCTACTTTCTGAATATGCTCAACATAACACCTAAAATAAAATGAGAACAATATGCCCATTTTCATAATTTCTTTCAACATTTTGCTTAATTCTAGCAACTCTTTAGTATAAGGTGATTAATTTATTTCCCCCAGAGTGATAATAACCTCATCCTCCCATAACATGGCTTTTGAAGTCTTGATTAAAATAGAATACCAGATGAGATGGAACATAAATGTCACAGTCTTTGTGTTCTGAATTCCTGGTACAGTTTTTATGCATGACACTACACTTGAAGACCCCAAATATACCTCAGTTGTTGCAGTAGAAATCAAAAAGAAAACTAGGTCATCATTTAACATGGTGGCATTCAATTTTGAATTTCACATCTTGGCTCTCATGGTTGCCTTATTTAAAGCCCTTCTCATTGCCAACACTTCTTTTGAACTCTGAGAGATGCATTCATCATGATATGAGATTGGATCTGTAGCTAGAGTTACTGGAATAATAATCAGAGGTATATATACATATATAAACTGAAAGCCTCTGCATTTTTCCAAACCATCCCCTGTTGTAAGAATGCTAAAATAATGCTAATGCAAGAAAAGATATTCCACTGTCATTTTAGATTTCAGACATTGCACATTTGTACCCATGATTATGTCAAAATATACACCTAGGTATCATTTGAGAAAGAATTTATTATAAAAGAAAATGTAAAAAAAAAAAAAAAAAAAAAAAAACAAGGCTAGTCTGACCATGCCTTATTTTTTTTTTTTTAAATCAATGCTTGAACTGAGGTTGAATAAATTTGTCCAGCTTAACATGAAATTGTGTTGGTCTGGAAATAAAAAATAAAACTGGTAAGCCTATTCATATGGAGTGAAAAGAAGAGAACATAAAAGAGATATAAAACATCTTCCTTCTGGCATAAAAATGCTGCTTTAAAAAATAAAAAGAAACCTACTTTTAAATAATGTAATGTTTTATATTTAGAAAAAGAAAACAAAGAATTGAAAGCCTCAGAACCAAGGAGATTTACATTTAATGCTGGCAATACCTACCTACAGGGGAAAAAGAAAAAATATAAGAATTCTGATATTTATGGATTTAGGTTTTTTGTTTTTGTTTTTGTTTTTAGGCCATGGGTCAGGCAGACACATCCAGACATGAATATAAAAGCCAAGATTTAATGAATGTTTTCCCCTACCCTGATGAATTTTACTTCTTATGCCTAGAAAAATTAAATTACTTTTGTGAAAGACTTGTGAAATCATTTATCTTAAACCAAGTAGAATTTAATTGATTTAAAGTTTGCTTTCTGTACCCAGAAGATCAATGAGACTAAGGTAGCACTTCTACTTAGCTTATCCTTTGCTTTTGAAATGCAGTATTCTATGAATTCAGTGTTCCCAGTTTCCTTCCACCAAAACTGAAAGAAGTAGGCACAAAATGTATTCTCCTTTGCTATCTTGTTTTTTATTTCAGATGTTTGTTTGTCATCATTAACAGATGCTCTTTGGGTCAGACTGCTAGAGGTATGACATAAAGCGATATGGCCTATAGAAGCTCATAAATGGCTAAGAAATTAGTTATGCAAGCCCATTAATTTCAAGAAAGGATTTCTAGTTTTTAATCCATCACCTTTCACTTGGTGAAACATTATGGTAAAGACAAGACACTTACAACCTCCAAGGCCTCATTTATTTCTAAATAGTTCTCTAAGGCATATATCTGAGATTTAAAGGCTCAGAGTCTATAAGCTGGAAGTTCATTAAGCAAAATAGAGTTGGAACTAAAGGGAAAAATCTCAGTCTAATTTTCTCTATGCCAGACCCTCGTTAAACTCAGCTAGACTTATTCCTTTTTACAGAAGAGAAAAAACAAACCCAACAGGTAAAAAGATCAGATTGTAGGTTCCAGGTTTCAGCCTAGAGGGAATTTTTAGCCCTAAGTTATAAATTCCATAAAACAGGAGTTTATAAGGGAAACAATGACAGAATGTTAATTGTGGCAAAGCAAAGGGCAATGCTGTAATCAAAGAGAGGTACCCCTAAGATGAAATGCTTAATCTTTTAGTAACATATGGCCTAATAATGCAAGAGGAGAGCAGTGCCATGACAAGGGCCTCACTGGAAGCAGGTTCTTGGGTGCTCCTATGCAATTCACTGTCACTGTCAACTCTTTCCTTCCAGACTAAATTCCACTTCACTCTAGACCAAATAGAAAAGTCATTGTATTAGTCAGATTTTTGTCACTATAATGAAATACTAAGGCAGCTAACTTTATGAAGAAAAAGAGGTTTATTTAGCTCACAATTTGGAAAGTTCAAAGAGATGGTGCTGACACTGGCTCAACTCTGGCAAGGGCCCGCTCAGCTGTATCACATCTCACATCATGGTGGAAGGCAGTGGAGCACATGTGGCAGAGAAACTGAGAGATTATGTGACAAAATGGAAAGCCAGGGAGAAAATTGGATCCCACAATCCTTGTGAGGACAGCTCCCAATTGACCGAAGGCAGGCCAAGCCTCTAATACATGGAGGACAAATCAAGTCCAAACTATAGCAGTCATAATTAACCAGTGTGTGACAAATTGCTTTCGAGCAAAAGTTGTTTTCCAACATGCATATCAGAGAATCAGGGACACTAGAAGGACCAAGCAGGACCACCTGATCCAACCTCCCTGACTACAGCAAATAAAGCCCGGATTTCCTATGACAGAGGAAGAAGATAGCTCTGTGTTCACTTTTTCAACTAAGGAGGGTTCATACGCTTCCTTAAAAAAATCCTATGCTAGTTTCAAAGTTAATAAATTTATCTTTTGAAAACTAATTCTTAATTGTCCCAGTTTCTCCCCTTCTCTTAGACTCACAATATTCTCTATAAATATGAAGTACCCTCTGTCAGCATACTCTAAACACTTGGAGAAACTTATAAAGCTCAACCTTAGTGCTCTCTCTTTTTCAAGTAACTTCAGAATCCTTAATATTTACTACTACAAAGAAGAGTCAATTTCCTAATTTTTTTGTTTCAGTTTGGTTTTATTTTCCCTGAGTATGTTCTTGGCATTTCCTTATTTCTGTTTCCATTTTAATTCATCATTGAAACCCAAACATCTAACACAATGCTTCTTCCATAATAGGCACATAATAATTGTCGGTGGGTAAAATAATAAATGTCAGGTTTAGATCTGCAATGTTTCCCTAAAAGCTCATGTCTTCAGAGCTTAATCCCCAGTGCAGAAAAGTTCATAGGTGGAAATTTTAGGCTCTGTATTGTAAGGTCTCTGACCTTATCAGCAGATTAATCTATCAAATAGATTATCAAAGGGTAGCCAAATGGACTAGTGGTACGTGGAACGTAGTTGGAGAAGGTAGGTCATGGAGGTGGGGGTGCCCTGAAAAGATTTATCTTCTTCCTAGCTTCTCTCTCTCTCTCTTTCTTTCTCTCTCTCTCTCTCTCTCTCTCTCTCTCTCTCTCTCTCTCTCTCTCTCTCTCTCTCTCTCTCTCTCTCTCCCTGCTTCCCACCTGTCATGAACTGAGCAGCTTTCCTCTAGCATGTTTTTCCACCATAATGTTCTACTTCATCTCCAGCCTAGAGCAATGAAGCTGGCCAACCATGGACTGAGACCTTGGAAACCCTGAATCCAAATACATTTTTCCCCTTCTATATTGTTCTTGCCAGGTATTTTTATCACAGAAACCAAAAGCTGAGTAACAGAAGGGACTATGCAGTAGATGTTTAGTTTGTGAGTGAAAGAATAAATGTCAGGGACTACACAGTAGATTGTTGGATATACATTAAATAAAGAACAGGTTAAACCACAAGAAAAGTCTTTGTGTTCCAAATAGTCACTTCTCCAGATTCAGCTTCCTCGGCTTAAATCTTATCTAAAATATAATTAATTCATTGTCTTTCTTGGTTTAAATGTTACACTGATATACGCAAACCATGCATCTGTCTGGCAGCAGTATTATGACACAGAGAAATCACATCTTATACCCAACAAAACAGTATTTTCAGAAAGCATATAAACTGGCAAGGGTCACTACTGGTAATAACAGGTAAACAGAGCTGAAGAGACACAAGTGTGCATTTGTAGATGGGTATGGTATACTTCCCATGCACATATAAGTCATGGTCTTAGGACTCTGAATATTTGCAGCCGTTTTCCAGGACTCCAGAGTCATGGCTGGGATGGTTCTGTTTCACTCCAAACAGCTTTTGATATCAACAGCTGACTTAAGAAATCCCTGAAAAACAAGGCATAACTTACTATGCTTCAAATTCATCCTAGAAAAGAAAATGAAAAGAGGAAGCAGGAAACATAGGCATCAGGGCCACCATACTGAACTAAGACCTGCCCCTGATGAATACTTCCCCATTTACTTCCCCTAAATAAAATGGACTCCTGAATTTGTGTTGTCTTGAAAAGGAGCCCAGGGTGACCTTTCTAACCAAGCACCAGAATTAACAAATTCTCTCAGGATTTCTCTAGAAAAAACCTTCCAGTACTCTCTGAAGAGGCTGTTGTCTTCTAGGTAGCCTTGGAAAAACAAGAAGATAGTAAGGTTGCCTATGGGGCACAATTCAAAAAGAAGAATGCTGCATTTCTTTCTTGCTTAGATACCAGACATTGAATAATTCTGGAAGGAAAAGCACCAATAGGGTAATCCTTAGTTAGCTGACTAGATGACTACACACATCAATATGGCATTTCGCCTGATTTTACAGTTAGGAGCATTTGTTTTTATGTTCATGTCTCTCATATAGGATTTTACTTGGATATACTTTTATATGATATTTTTTAAATTTCCATTTGCATACTCTTTTGGAATCAGTGAAAGAAAGGATAGTTTATTTTCAAATCCTAGCCAAGCACTGACATTTGGAAGGGGAAAAAATGGAAAGAATGGAGAAAAGCAAAAAGAGAGGGACAAAGGGTAAAGGGAATAGAGGGAGGGAGAGAGGAAGGCAGAAAGGAAAGGAAGGAGGGGGAGAAAAAGAGGGAAGGTTTTAATTTTCATAATTAGAGAAACTATAAGTAATATTCTGCTGGATTCTTTTACATGGTAAAATTTTTCTGACTGGAACAAATTAACAGATGTTTGAAATGTTCAAATACAGATAAATGAAAAAAAATCAGTGTTTCTATAATTACTATAAACTACATGCCAGGATAAAATATGCCTATCTATTACTAAGGTGATCAGTTTTCCAAGATAAATAGAGAGATAGAAACAGACATAAGAACACAAATATATACATACATATCCATCTGTGTTTATATACGAAACATTTATAGCAGGTGTATATCAAACAAGACTTGCATCCAAAATACTGGATTCATCTCTGATCATGAAAATTCCAGAATTTGTGAGATTTTTAATATGCCTTGTACATTAAAATTTAAGATTGTATGTGATGGACTTACTGTGCTATTATAACTTATGTTCTGAGGTAGAGTATGAAATCTATTCATCTTGTCCTAAAGTATATCAGCATTGTGTCCATGGGTAAGAACAGGGGATTTGTTTCAAAGAAGCTTAATGACGTGAATGTTAATAGTCACTTGGGAATAGTAGTCACATTCATTAAAAAAAAATACTATCCACAGGCAATTATATAGTTGAGTTGAAAGCACCTATAGTCCTGAAAAACATGCTTTAAATAATGAAGAGTTGACACACGACCAGACTTGGTTGTAGTAATGCTAGAATCCTCAAGATCAAACATGAATCTGAGTTGAGTGTTGATAACATCAGGTTCAGAAGCTTGAACTTGGATGACATTTTGTGGACCAGCCACCTGCCAGTCATGCTTCCAACACACTTGTTCAAACTTGCTTGAAAGAAAATCAGCCACTTTAATCCTCAAAACCTTGAAGAATAATGTGTGCCGCAGGCATTAAACCTGTAAACTCCATTTAACCTTTTCATTAAATACCAGGAAGGTTCACCTGACTCTGGCAGCTGACCTAGGTAAGGGTTTTCACATCCATGCAACGCACACACATTTTTGCGTTGCACGGCTGGTGCTTGCTCACTGTTGGTAAATGCCAAGCGCATCTGGGGGAAGAGTTTTGAAAACAATTCGACAGCCTGAAAAGTTCCAACAATAAAACAGAACTCTTTACATTGCAAAGCCAAACAAATAACTCGGGCAAGTATAATTGAATAAATCTCGGGCTTCAGTACAGATGGCTGTTTTTACTGTCTTTCTATGCCTGGATCTGCTGAAGGTTCTTTAGTTCCAGTGTGGCGCGCGTGTGTGTGTGTGTGTGTGTGTGTGTGTGTGTGTGTGTGTGTGTGTGTGTGTGTGTTAGGCTTTTTTATATGAGATTTGGCATATTGCATGTGGCAGGCTGTTGAAAAATGAATAAAGACAGGAGAAAAAAGGCAATGCACATCCCATTGGTAATGAAGGAAAGCTGGGTTGCTGACTGCCTATGTGCCAGTTCTGCAGGTTTGCCCAGGGGCTCCCAAGATCATTTCTTTGTCCCCAGATTTTCATGTTGAATTATCACTCACAATCTCTAAATGAACATGCCTCTTATTTTATTTAAGACACACTGGGCACTTGTATTTGACTTCCTGCTAGGCGATACAATATTTAGTGTTTGCTGCATACACAAATAGCAAGAGATGAAAAATAGCCTTGTAAGTATAATTTCAATTTTTTTTTAATATTTTCGCAAAGAGATATCTTTGCTCCAAGCTTTCAAGAGGCAGACATCAAGTGGAAAGCATTTGTTCTCTGCTGTATTTGCCTGAGAAACTCTGACCACAGAAGTCTACAAGGATTCACATGGAGCTTTAGGCTATGGCCTTATAGCTTTGGCCTGAGGCAAAGCTGGGGGCTAAGCACTTTTCATGTGGGGGGTAAAGAATAAAGCAGGATCTCATCACACCTGGACTCTTACGGTTGTTCTAACTGGTACCCAGAAGTCTTTCCCGCTAAGACATGGCTTGACTGTTTTCTGGCTGCTGTTAAAACAGAAATGAACAGCATCATAACTTATTTGTGACCTACTTAGGGAATATTCAGATTGGTCTACAGTGATCAAAAAGAATACAGGTGGACTAGAATGAAAATGCTTTCTCTTCATACAATGACTAAAAGTAATATAGGTTGAGATGAACAGAAGTAATTTTTTTTCTTAATATGTGAATCTCATACTTGGTCAGGATGATTACCTCTCTCTTTTTATGCGATCTTTTTTATTTTTGACTATTTATGATGTGCTTGGTTGTTAGGTAGGACTTTGTGCAACATCCTTATCATTTTTAAACCAAAATCTCCGTATCTAAAAAATAAAATTAAATCCTGTCTCTTTTTATTTCTTTAGTTCTAACAAGAATTGCAAAAAGAATCTGCTGGGTTGCTTATTTGTTCAGAGCTTCTTAACTCATCTCTGACCCTAACAATGGTCTTGTCAGAATCCAGGCCGGTCAATAATTCATGATGTTTTTAACTTTTGGTCTCCAGCTGCAACATTTTGTATTTTATTTTCTAGGGTCAAATTATGACTCAAGCCACCTGCAAAATAGAGGAAAGAGGACACCTGAATTTTTTCCAGGAAATGCTCTGACTTATGGAAGTGCTAACAGGATTTCTGGGATGTTTTTTTTTCTTCCCCCTCTGACTTTCTTTGCCCTATTTCCCCAAGAGAATAGGAGCTTTAATAAAAATGGTGTGAGAAAATGGAAACATTTAACACAATAACCCCTCAAATATGATACTTTTAATGAAATTATGTGCTGCATTTCAAAGGCCACTTTTGGGGAGGGACATATAAAGGCCTACAAAGTAATTGATGAGAAATGTCTATTGTCACTGCAAATACACTCAGCAGAAGATAGTGCCAAGGGTGAGCTAGGAGACCTGGGCTCAGCAACCTTGAATCTGAATCTTAAAACACGTGTGGCATCCCACAACACATTAGGATTGAAAACATTTTTTTTCTTTTTCCTAGTAAGGAAACCTCAGGTGATCTTTGCACATATATCATATTCTACTAGTCTCATGATAAATTAACTATATAAACTTTAAACAATCCAGTCTTCTATAATAACTATTTCCAACAAGAGGGAGAAATACAAAATCAAAAGGGGTGTAGGTCCAGGCATAATTGTGGCCAATTGACTATATAACTATACTGAGGAGTTGCTCTGCTGTGACTGCTACTATATGGAGTAATTAATATAGTTAATTGTAGGATTTTAGTCCTATAGCTCCAAATACCACAGACAGGTTTGGCTCGCCTTTAGAGTCTGCACAAGTACTGAGCTCAAATGCAGTTTGGACATGTTACCATTACCAGTTCCACATGTTAAAAATAGTACACCAGGCATAACAATCATGGGAGAGTTATATGGATCACAAAAATGATTACTAGCTACTTTTAAAAGAAATTTTCATTTCTTATCATTCAAACTTTGATATATTACTTGTGAAGCAGGGTAATAAGTGGGATTGGAACAGAAAAGAAGACTATGTGTAGGACCTTCCAATGATTTTCTGTAATTTCCCAAAAATTAAAGTATAAAAATTTCTAAAAATGCAGAAAAGTTGAAAGAATTATATAGTAATCACCTACATGTCTACCACCAATGAGCCATTATTAACATTTTGCAACTTTGGGATGTTCTACTTATCAATCCATTAATCTCTCTATTTACCTATAAATCTTCATATATTTTAATGTAATTTTAAAATTAGTTGTAGATGTTAATATATGCACTATATGTTAATAAATGCTTCAGAATGCACATTATGAACCAGAGTTCATATATATTTCAATGTCTCCTTTTTTCTAGGTAAAATTCACATACTGTGAATTTCACAAACCTTAGTTGTGCCATTCTATAAGTTTTAAAAAATTCATATACCCAAATAACCCAAACTCTATAAAGATATAGGAAACTAAGATCCTTCTAGAAAGTTCCCCTATATTGCTTCCCAATCAATCTCCACTGTCAGTATTTCCAGAGACTACCACTTTTCTGATAGTTTATACTACATATCTATATTACTCATTATAAAATTTTATGTAAATTAATTACCACATGTGACTTCATTGTATAAAGATTTCTTTGCACACCATAATGTTTTAAGAAGGATTTATGCATGTTATTTGTAACAATTGTATTCTCTTTTTATTGCTGAGTAGTATTCTCATTGTATGAATATACCACAGTTTGTTTTTCCATCTTCTTTCTGATGAATACCAGACCATTTCTATATTTTGCTACTATAAGTAGCAAATAAAGTAATAATAACAATGCTATGTATGACTTTTCCTAATATGTGCTTTTATTCTCCTGGATTAAGATCTATGAGTGGAGTTCCTGGATCATGAAGGAGGTATATGTTTAGCTCTATAATTAGTTGCTAGAAATTTTCCCAAGTGGTTATCCCATTTTAATCTCCCACCAAAAAGTATACATAAAAGCTCTAATTTTTTTCTTTTCAGCCATTCTAATGGTCAATTATTATAGCCTTACTTGGGCTATTTGGAATCTACTCTATTCGTGTGTACTTTAAAAGATGATCCAGAAATTTGGGCAGAATTTACATGGAGAATTTAATACTCCATATCTCTAGTTCCTTCATTTCCAAGATTACTTCCTTCATGTTTCAGCTACTACGGTAACTCTAGACCCTGTTGGGTCCATCAAGTCTATAAGACTTTCTAACTCTTAGCCAGCATGATTTATATCTGATTGGAGCCATTCATCCAGAAAAAAAGTACTAAAATGAAAAGTATACAATGCTATTCGCTTCTTCCAAGTGTTCATTCCCCTTCAATTTCTCCCTGCTTTTGGGTGTTCTCTGCTACTGTTAAATAGTTGCCTTTATATCATCTTCAGAGTTTAAAGTTATTCTCAGTAGGATGGTTGATCTGGTACGAGCTATTCTGCTGTTACTAGAGACGGAATCTATCTGTATAACATCCCTGAGCTTTTAATAAGCACCTAACCTGTCCAAAACTATTAAACAGAATTTTGCATTTCCACTCTTATATAAGACAATGTTTCTTGCAAGGTAGTATAATAATAATTTTATAATAATAATTTTATAATAATTCAAGTCATCATTATTAACAATATAATATACCTGACAATTATCTTATTTCAAGGTAAAACAGCTTACTAGGAGAGATGAAATGCATTATATAATGAAGGATACAAAATCCTTTCAAGAATTTTCAGATTGTAAAAATCCTCAATTCTGTAAGGTAAAATTCAAAAAGTATGATACCAGGGTCAGAGAAAATAAAACAAATAATTTTTAAATATGAAGGTAGGTTTTTAACATTATATATGGTAATAAATGACTTTTTTTCCTACTTTGTAACTTATTTTGTGTATTTAGAAAGAGTAATTCTTTTCTAAGTGATTTCGAGTCTTTAGGAAAATGCTTAGAATTCCTTAGGGAATTTAGAAGGAGACTGAGTGCTGTTTGAAGCTGCCAGTATGTCCTCAAGAAGAAATTGAGACTGCACTTCTAATCTCAGGCCTTTGAAGAGAAGCTGCCCTCCCTGAGACCTCCCCTCTGGACTTTAATCATCTCCTAGTTGGTTTGTTAACCTCTAGTTTGATTTTCAAATTTTATTAATTATGCATCTCACGGCTTAATCTTCTTAAAATATAATATTCTAATGATATTTTTTGGTGAGGGAATCTCTAACTACTTTTACTGTCTCTCAGGCTCAGTGTGCTATTCCAACTATTCAGCAGATATTTAAAGCTTTCCACCAACTTGTAAAACCAGCTTCTTCAGAATTGTATCACATGCAAGGCCAAAGAAGCTGCTCATTCACCCACCTTGTACACACTTTACCCATTATGGTCACCGGGCCAAAATGACCTTTTTCTGATCAATGAATTCCTAGAATTCCTTCTAGATCATGGATTTCTCCACTTATAAAATGTTTTGTTTTCCTTTAATTATTCCAATCTACAGTCATCATTAAATGAGTTCAGTTTCCTATAATAATTATTGGTTAGTTTGTACTGAGTGCTTGTCGCATGAAAAAGAACTAAGCTTGGCCTCACATTTACAAAAGTAGAAGATATAGTGTTAAAACTTTAGAGTTTGGTTTTTTTTTGTTGTTGTTGCTGTTGTGTTTTGTTTTTTGTTTTTGTCTTTTTGCAGTACTGAGGATTTTACCTAGGGGCATTCTATCTTTGAGTTACATTCTCAGCCCTATTTTATTTTTTATTTTAAAACAGGGTCTCACTAAGTAGCAGAGGGCCTCATTAAGTTGCTGAGGCTGGCTGTGAACCTGCGATCCTCCTGTCTCAGCCTCCCAAGTACTGGAATTACAAGTCTGTGCTACCATGCCTAGCAAATTCCAGGGGTTTTATATTCACCTAACAAGATAAATAATAATGCAAAAACAGAAACAAATGGCCTTCTGGGTTACTATTCAGTCATGCAATTACATAAAATCTGTCTTAGAATTGTTTTCCAATATTTTCATATTACTTTTCTTCCCAAATTAATGAACTCTCTAAGGACGCTTGACTTAAATAATAGCTAACATTTCCTGAATGATTACTATCTGATGTGTGCTATTGTTTCCTTTCTTTTTTGCAGTACTGGGAATTAAACTCAGAGGCATTCTACCTTTGAGCTACACTCCCAGCCCTTTTTTTGTTTTGAAACAAGGTCTCACTAGGTTGATGATTCTTGCTAAGTTGCTGAGAATGGTCTCAAACCTGTGATCCTCCTGTCTCAGTCTCCCAAGTTTTGGGATTACAGACATGTGCCACCATGCCCGGCTGATGTGTGCTATTTTTAATACTATAAATATATGAACTCATCTTTAGAACAACTCTATGGGAAAAGACATTCTTACTATTTGATAGATAGTAATACTGAGGCAAAGTCATATTAAGAAACTTGCCTGATTTCACAGCCAATCAGTTGAACCAAGATATTCTACTTTCAGAGTCTTTCAGTACACTAGAACATATATACCATTGAGCCATGCTGCTAAAATGAAGAAGACTTTACTCTAAATCAGGAATCTTCTTGGAGGATAGCAGGGAGGCTGCCAAAACCCTAGAGAAGTAGAGCTAGACTTAAAGTTGGAAGTCTTTCAACCCCACAGGTCTTCAGCAATGACATGGCCCTCATTTTCTTTGTCCATTATTCTGCAGGTCATTCTAATATGCCATACCTACTGTATTCGTCCATTTTGTGTTGCTATAACAAAATGGCTGAGGCAGGGTACTGTGGTGGCACACGATTGTAATCCCAGCATTTGGGAGGCTGAGATCAGAGGATCTGGGTTCGAGGCCAGCCTCAGCTACCTAGTGAGGCACTCCACAACTTAGTGAGACCCTGTTTCAAAATAAAGAATAAAAAAATAGGACTGGGGGTGTAGCTCGGAGGTAGAATGCCCCTGGGTTCAATCCCCAGTACCGCAAAAAAAAAGAGGTTTAGTTAGCTCACAGATTTGGAGGCTAAAAGATTGTGCAGCACCATCTGTTTGACCTCTAATGGGGCCTCATGGCAGATAGCACTGCAATGGTGAGATCACAGGTATGTGATGAAACAAGAAGCCAGAGACCAAGGAGGGGCCAGTCTTGCTCTTGTTATAGCAACACATTGTTTGGGACTGAGGGCCCATAAGAACTACAATAATTCCTTCCAAAGGTGATGTCCCCAGTGACCCAGTAAACTCCCACTACGCTTTGCCTCTGAAAGGTTCCACCACGTGTCAACCTTGCCACACTGATGACAAAGTTTCCAGAACATGACACCTTGGGGGACACACTGCACCCTTGTATCCACTTTATAGAACTTTCCCCTAAAGGAAAAGCCTGATAAGGGGGCCCATTAGAGGAAATCTATTTCACAAACTCTGCTCATCAATACAGGCCATTCTCCCTTTTCCTTAGCTAAGCAAACTCTGATTTGAGGGGGAAGGGGAAAATGCACCCAACTAATACAGTGAATTTTCCCAAGTTTCCTGGAAACAATGTCTGGCTATAAAGCATGGATCCAACCAAAGTGATCAAGGAAAAGCATGTTCAATATGTAGGTTGGGTATATATGTATACATGGGTGTGTGTGTGTGTGTGTGTGTGTATATATATATATATATATATATATATATATATATTTGTATTTATGCTTACCTTACAAAAACATTGGGACTGACTCAAATACAGGAAGTTTGACCTTTGTTTGTTCTTTCCACCTACCTGGAATACAAACATAATGCCCCTATAGTATAGCAGCCACCCTGCAGCTATGATACCAAATCTCGCACACTCAGGTCAGTTAGAAAGGGAAGCAGGAAAGAGCTGGTTTCATCAGCTTCCCAGACTCTTTGTAAGGTGAGAGAAATTAACATGTTCTTTGGTTAAGCCACTTATTCAGGTTTCTATTTACATGCAGCTAAATGCAATCCTAAATAATAAAACTTCCATTTCAGCTGGAGCCACAGGAACAAATTCACTCACCCAACTATTCTGTGGGGACTGTTTTGTTTTGAGGAAAACTAATAAAACTTCCACTTGACTGTTTTCAGGAAGAATAAATCGTGTGTTACCATTATTATTAAGGCAAAATAAAAGACAAAACAATTAAGTAGAGTCTCCCACCATATCTGAGCCAATATATTTGAAGCTCAATATACTTTTGCTTTAGGACAGAAAGTTCACATTAGCAATAGGGTGATTCATCTTTCCTTAATCAATGAACAATTAATCTTCATTAGTATACACGGGTCAGTTTAAATGTGCAATAAGATGCTGGATTTTAGCAAGGAAGCCTCAAACACAATGGAAGTCATTAAAATTACATTACATCTGGCATTCTTGATGAGGCAAAGCTGGCACCAGTTACACAGGAATCATAAGCACTAAGATCCAAAGCTGAGCTACTCAGAATGGGACAAATGTGTTAATTTAAGTATCATCAGCTGTTCCCAAGGCAAAGGTGCAAACTGCCTGCAACTCCCAAAATCCCAGGGCCTGACAGTGGTTCCCTTAGTGACCCTTCAACATGTCACATTTTTTGCCTCACGTACTTCAGGGCCCACTCAACTCTAATCCCATGAACTCTGAAGTCCCTTGCTCAAGCACTCCAGCCTGCAGAGATATTCCTATTAATTAATTAATTTGTTTATTTATTTGCTTTTTGTGGGGGACATCACGACCCCATCAGTAGCACTATCATCACCATTTTTGGTATATGAATGTTTAATGTGCACAAATCTGTTTTGTGGGAGATTCAGATCCATCTTCAACTTTAAAGTTGGCAATCTTAATTTTACTTCACAGGTAATGAAAACTCAAGTTCTGGTATAAAAACTTGCCTAAAGCCAGGTACGGTGCATGTCGGGGGCCTAGACTGGCCAGCTGGACCTCGCCTCTAGATGGCGCCTGGCAGAGTGCCAGAAGCAGCTGCAGGTGAATAACATCCCGGGGCTGTGCCACGCCAGAGCGCATGCACCAGCACGCCCGACTCATGGCCGGCCCAGGTGAGAGCTGTATGAGATGCCTCGTGGCTTAGGCCCTGCGCAGCTTTAAAAGC
>PVLC010012154.1:0-14855 GCA_004027655.1 Graphiurus murinus | reverse complement strand
AAAGTTCTGGGAGGAAGTGGTTGGGAAAAAGAAGCGGTTGGAAAGAGGTTGGCCGGGTTGCTGGGGAAGTCCTGAGAAAAAAGATTGTGGGTTGCTAGTGAAAGTCGGGTTGCTAGAGAGAGGGGTTATTAGAAGTCTGTAGGAAAAGCACTATTTGAAAAGACGACCTTTGTACTGTGTTTGTTATCGTTTGTGCAACGCTCTTGATCCCAGAAAGAGAGAGATATAATAAAAGAGGTTCAAACCAGTAATATTTAGCCAGCATCTTTTATTGGGGCCTCATGGCTGAGGGTTCAGCCTGGGGCACCCGATAGGTGCACACTTGTAATCATAGTACTTAGGAGGCTGAGACAGGAGGATTGCAGGTTTGAGGCCTACCCCAGCAATTTAGCAAGACTCTCAGCAACTTAGCAAGATGCAAGATCCTGTTTCGAAACAAAAAACAGGGAGTATTGCTCAGGGATACAAAGCCTCTGTGTTCAATTCCCAGCATCACATACACACACACACACACACACACACACACGGACACACACACGAGAGTGCACACAAAGAACCTTGCCCAAAGCTACAGAGTCAAAGGCAAAATCAGGCCACCCTACCTCCAAAATGCCTCTGCTACACCACATTGCCTTCCAATCAATTACAGATTATATTCTGCCTTTCCTTGTGTTCGCCTCTTGGCAGCACACCATGTTGCTAGTTCCCTGAGGGCAGCGATCATGCTATGTATTTCTAGATATTCTTAAATGCCAACACATGCTGGACACAGTAGGATCTGGTATAGCTTTAATTAATGAAGTAGGTCTGACCCTAGTCCAGTCCTGCTAACACCTGGTATCTTTTGTTTTGTTTAGGCTTTATTGGTGCAATATGATTATACACCATAGTTCGTGATATCTTTTAGCAACTTATATGATGCAAGAATTATCTGTAAACTCAGAAGTGGTTTTAAGACTGCATGGTTGGATTTGGTAGTAGCAAGCTCTCACAGGCTGTTTATCCCACTAATCACAGGCATAAATAAAAGAGAATCCAGGGCAGGGCCTTGAAAAGACCAAGTTGACTTATCAGATATATGTCTCTATCAGTCTTTTGAAACAGACAGCCTCCTTTTTTTAAGACTTCAATTTAATTAGAATTCCTTCTCCCATTGAGATAACATCTTCAATTGATTTAATCCTTTCTTGTACATTCCTTGCATCTGAGAGGTAGTAATGGTTTTCATTTTACATTCTGGTCTTACAGCATGATGAACAACTCATGTCAGTTTTACTTCCCCTGACCAGGGCCTGCAGCAGTGGGGATGGGGAGGTCAGAGAACTGGCCTCCAGGCATCTATAATTCTCCCCCCAACCACTGCTCTATCCTTTTATTCCTATAGTTCTGATCCACCTTTTACCCTGAGACCAGATAAAATGCAGTTAGAATTCTAAGATCATTTCACATTTTTTTCATTTCACATTTTATGGACTGTATTTTATTAAAGGTATTTATGAAATATCTATTTTTTACAATGCAATTCAATAACTTTTCCCTTTAAGTAGACCTCTGATTTGTTTCCTATGAAATATAGTTGGTTCTAGAATTTTCTTTCCTAATTATTGTTATTGTTGAAGATTATAAATCTAAAAAACAACACAATAAAGCCAAGAAACAATGATGAGTTTTTAATATAAATATATCCAACATTGTATTTCATAAAGTAATACAAATTATATGATTAGATATCAATAGTTGACCTATATGAAAATCAGCACATTATGAAATTCTTGGAGGGCCAAGTCTGATCAGAGAAGCAAGGCCATGAAGAGTCAAGGTCATGAAGAGTTAATGCCCGTAAATGACTCTTCAAATTTGACTTCCGTCTTAGTGAATGTAGTTACTGAATTCCAACTGGCTTTAACCTTTTCCCATCCATTTCTAAGGGTTAATGTTTCCACAGGGGTAACGGTGGGATATTTTTCTCTGGACAGTCATTATGCCAGAGGAATTTTTTTATATAAAAATAAACTGACCACATATATATTGATTTTAAAGTAATTTGCCACCAAAGCACTAGATATGGCATATACAAGAGTGTATCATTTTATAAATTTGCTTACTTTAGGAAAAAAAAGAGGAACACAGTAAGCCTACTAGCCTATGTTAGAACAAATCTCCAAAATCCAAATTCTTGCCTCTACTTATTTTTTCAATATATTTTTACATTTTTATTGGTATATAACATAATGACAGTGCATATTTATGGGATAAAAGTATGACATTTTAATATGTGTATAAAATGTGTAATGACCAGATCAGGAAAGTTGGCATTATCTTTCTCTTCAGATATTTGTATTTTTTTTTTTTTTTGGTATTGGAAACAATCTAAATCCTCTCTATAAGATTTTATGAAATATACAATTAATTGTATGACATAGTTATCCTACTATGTTACCAACATTCGATCTTATTCATCTAATCCAACTATTCTCCTGTACCTGTTAACCATCTTCTCTCCATTTCCCCCATCCCCTACCCTTTCCAGGCTCTAATAACCACTATTCTACTGTCTACTTGTCTGAGACCAATTTTTTAGCTCCTACATATAAGTGAGAACATATGGTATTTGTCTTTCTGTGCCTGACATATTTCATTTAATGTAATGTTCTCTAGTTCCATTCATGTTGCTACAATTGACAGAATTTCACTCTTTCTATAGCTAAGTAGTATTTCACTATATATATACCATGTTGTCTTTGTCTTCACCCCCCCCCCCCGATAGGTACCAATGTTGATTTAGTATCTGTTGCAAATAGACCAGCAGTAAACAGGCAAGTTCAGATATTTCTTTGCCACTCTGATTTCAGTTTCTTTGGATATATAACCAGTAGTGGAATAACTGGGTCATATGGCAATTCTATTCTAGTTTTTTGAGAAATTGACATACTATTTTCTTTAATGGCTATAGTAATTTACATTTCCACCATAGTGTGTAAGAGTTCCTTCTCCTCACATCCTTATGGGGATTTTTCTCTCTTTTTTTCTTTTTGATAATAGCCATTTTGTCTTGGGTGAGATGATATCTCACTGTGCTTTTGATTTGCATTTCCTTCATTATTAGAGATGTTTGTTCCCTCTATTTTGCGAAAGAATTTACTTTATTTATTTAATATTTGATAAATTTCAGAATGGAAATAATCTGAGCCTAGGGTTTACTTTACAAAAAAAGATTTTTAATTATGAGCTAAACTTATTTGATACCTTTATAATATATTGGCTTAAAAAATATAGTGCTACTCTGGTTTTCTATTGACTTTTAGACCAGTTTTGATGAATTGTTTAAATAATTTGTCCATTTTATCTGTATTGTTGATTTTATTGAAATAAATTTATTCATAGTTTTCTCTTACTATCCTTTTACTATTAGAAGCACATATAGCAGTGTCCCTTTTTTTTCAATCATGCTACTTATTTCTGTATTCTTTTCTTGAATAATCTTGCTAGGAGCTTACAAATTTTATTATATTAAAATGACTTACATTTGGCTCTGTTCATTTCTCTGCTCATCTGTTTTTTATTTCACTGATTTCTGCTTTTACGTTAGCTGTTGCCTTCTTCACTTATGTTATTCATTTTCTGTATTATGATTTTTTATTTATTTTTGGTATTTTTACACTTTATTGATGTGTTATAGTTTCACATCATAATGTAGCTCCTAGTGATAGTGATATACATACACACAGCACTTGGTGCGTTTCCTTCTCCTTACTTTACATTCCATCTTCTTAGGTTTAAGATGGAAGCTGAAACCATTTATTTTAAACCTTTCATCGTTTCTAATAATAAAATTGTATCTTTTTCTCTAAGCACTGCCTGAGTTCCACCACATAAATTTTGAAGGTTAAATTATAATTATTATTCAAAAAGAATTTTTTTTGTTTTCTCTTGTAGTAGATTCTATAACCCACTGCTTACCTAGAAAATACTTGTATTTTCTAGGTAAGCAGTGGGTTATAGAATCTTTGCAATATTTCTATATTTGTTATTGCTATTGATTTCTAATTTAAATTCAAAAATATCTTCTATAAATGTTCAATTTTTTTAAATGCATTAAAAGATGAATGCGGTGGAATTTTTTTTTTTTTTCTGTATTGGGGACTGAACCCAGGGGCATTCTATTTCCAAGATACACCCCCAGTCTTATTTTTTATTCTTTATTTTGAAACAGGGTCTCACTAAGTTGTGGAGAGCCTAACTAAGGCTGGCCTCAAACCCAGATCCTCTAGTCTCAACCTAGTACTGGGATTACAGGTGTGCACCACCATGCTCTGCTGATGTGATAGAATTTAAATGTAACATCTTTCTATTTTTAGCCTATTTACCTGGTTTATCTTTATAAATTTTCAATGTTCCATACACAGAATACAACTGTGGATTCTGCAGTTAAGTCTAGTTTCCTACAAATGTCTATTAGGTCAAGGTTACTAGTGTATATTCAATTGTTATATTCTCAGTATTTTTTTTTTGTCTACTTTTTCTGCCAATTACTCAAACAAGTTGTTAAAATATCTCATTGTTATTATGAATCTTTTTATTTCTCCTTCTTTTTGGTCAAATTTGCTTCACATGTTTTGAGAACCTGTCCTTTGAGGCATATGCATTTATAATTGTTAAATCTTCCTGATAAATTTTATCTTCTCCTACTATGAAGTGTCCTTCTTTTTCTCTTTATATTTATTTATTTATTCATTTATTCATTCATTTATTTATTTTTCGGTACTGGGGATTGAACTCAGGGGCATTCTACCTCCGAGCTACACCCCCAGTCCTATTTTTTATTCTTTATTTTGAAACCGGGTCTCACTAAGTTTCGGAGTGCCTCACTAGGTAGCTGAGGCTGGCCGCGAACCCGGATCCTCCGGTCTCAGCCTCCCGAATGCTGGGATTACAAGCGTGCACCACCATGCCCAACAAGTTTTGTTTTTTTGTTGTTGTTGGGGTTTTTTTTCGGTATTGGGGATTGAACCCAGGACATTCTACCTCCGAGCTATACCCCCAGCCCTGTTTTTTATTCTTTATTTTGAAACAGGGTCTCACTAAGTTGCAGAGTGCCTCACTAAGCAGCTGAGGCTGGCCATGAACCCGGATCCTCCGGTCTCAGCCTCCCAAATGCTGGGATTACAAGCATGAGCCACACGCCCAGCTCTCAGATTTTCTTATTCAAAATGGCTTTTTTGCTTTCATTTTTGGAGCATGTTTTATGGATATAGAACTCTAGAATGAGTGTTTTGTTTTATTTTAGCAATTTAAAAATATTTTGCAACTGTCTTGTAACCTCCATGGTTCTGATGAAAGATCAATAATACTTTGTGTACTATCATTTTATGTTTGTAATGTTCTTTCTCTCTGACTTTTTGTTTTAGCTTTTCAGCATTTCAATTGTGATGTGTGTTGGTTTTATTTGTATATATTTTTCTCAGAATTCACTGTTTTTTTAAACGTGCAATTTCGCCAGCCGGGCATGGTGGCACACACTTGTAGTCCCAGCATTTGGGAGGCTGAGACCAGAGGATCCAGGTTCGCGGCCAGCCTCGGCTACCTAATAAGGCACTCCGCAACTTAGACCTGGTTTCAAAATAAAGATTAAAAAATAGGGCTGGGGGTATAGCTTGAAGGTAGAAAGCCCCTGAGTTCAATCCCCAGTACCGCAAAAAAACCCACAAAACAAAACATGCAATTTCATTATTTTCTCAAAATTGTGAAACTCAAAACCATTATTTCTTTAAATATTTTTGCCCTATTTTTGCTCTTCTTTTATAGAATTCCAACTACAAATAACTTGGACAACTTAAAATTGTTCCATAGGTCACTTATCTCTGTTTACTTTTTAATCTCTTTTTCCTCAGTTCTTAATATTTGATAATTATAAAAGGTCTCTCTTTGGGTTTTCTGACTATTGTTTCTATAATATCCAACTTATTACTAATTTCTCACTTCAAATATTGTCCACTTGAGTTCTAGGATTTCTGTGCAGATATTTTATATATAGTACCTTTTTCTGTTTCATTTCCTTTCTATTCATTCATTTTGTCTTATTTTTCTTTAAATCTTTGAACATACTTATAATGGTTGCCTTAAAGATAATGTCTGCTAATTTCAGTATTTGGATCATCTCACTTTCTATTTCTGTTGACTAGTTTTGTTACTTAATCATCAGTCATATTTTCTTGCATCTCTCCATGTCTAGTTATTTTTAATTTATGTTATAGATAATATGAGTTATGCTGTCTGTTGTATTTTTTTCATTAAAGCAATTAAATTACTGGATGATCCTCTTTATCTTGTAAAACTTTTCTTTTAATGAGGACTGCTTTGTTTTACTTTTTCTTTAGTCCTCAGGTGGGTCTTTCTCTAGGGCATGTTCTTTATTGCTTAAATGTGGCCTTTCTCATGCCTCCATTCAATACCTGATATACTCCTTAAATTGTTTACTCTTTATAGGACCAGAAACTCACCATCTTCCAGTTCTGTAGGATCTCTGATATTTTTGTGCACCTTTCAACTCAAGAACAAACCATCATAGACCTCAGAGATTCTTGTCCTACTTATGCCTGTTCCAACACTTGGGAAATAAAGTGATTTCCCAAGCTAATAGGCCTTTTCTTCATATAACTGTCTACTCTTTGATACCTTCTTCTTTAAAATTTAATTATTTCAGCATGCCTTAATCTTGATCTCTGCCTCTATATCAGCTAGACTGCTAAGGTGTTTACTCTACATCCCACTCCTGGGAAAGTTCCCTTCAGTAGAAATGTGGGGTGAATTGCAGAATCTGCTTTATACATCTCCCTTCTTTCAAAGATTATAGTTCTTTGTAGCCTGTTGTAAGATGTTTGAAGACAATTATTTTATATATATTTCCCCATGCCTGTCATTCTTTAGAAGGAATTGGTAAATTAATACCAATTACTTTATCATGTCCAGAAGCAGAAGTTCCCTTTTTCGTGGTTTTAAATACCACAGTCATCTAATCACATTTTCCATTTATTTATAAAAAATACTTATATTGGCGCATTGTAATTATACATCATAGTGAGGTTCAATGTGATACAAACATACAAGCATACAGCACTTAGTGTGATTCCCTCTAGATCCCATCCCACCTCCCCTCCTCCATATCCTCGTATATGTGTATATGTTAGTGAGATTGGTAGTGATATCTTCATATATGGACATAGCATTATTGCAACTGTTTCTTTCATCAAGCCTTCATTTTTTGCACCCTGTCACCCTTGTAGAGAATGGATGTGAAAGAGCAGAGACCTTTTAGAAGAATGCTGCCATAGTCCAGATGTCAGATGATGAGGAATTGCAGTGGTAGGAATAGAGAAGAGGCAGATTTAAGAGACAACTGGAATGTAAAGCCAGCAATAGATTGAGAAAATAGAAAGTATAAAAACATAGGAAAAACCATGGTGAGATCTTAAGTGTTATGGGTATGACTCTTCAAACTCAATGTTTCTTAAGGCACTGTCTTTTAAGCAACATAAAATACTTTCTTTGGTTTAGATACAGCACAACAAAACTACCAACATGTTTGCATAATTCAGTCAAAACCATTTTGTATGGTCTCCTAGGCCTCTCATTCTGAGCTGGCATCCCAGAACTCAGGATGTCAACATGACAACCTCAGATCCTAGAATTTGTTTTTTCCTTCAAAAAGTTGATTGAGGCTTTTGTGAATATTTTAAATAATTATCACACTAGTATCTTATTTCAAGGTTATCTTAGGGAAATACTACTATTAACTGCTTGTATAGAGATGAGAATTGGGATAATAGTAAAAGACAGCATTCCCCAAACACTTCTCTGTGCCACAAATGTGCAAAATGCTTTATTTAAATTAACTTCATTTGATCTTTATAAAAACTTGTCAAATGTTATGAGCCAACATGTCAACATGGCAGAGCAGAAAGGATAGAAAGATCGTAGGTCCTTGATGACTTCTTTGAAGCATGTAATTAATAAACTTTGCATTTTCTTTTCATGCTATAATACATTTCTTCATTATTTACGCCACTGTTAGTTAAACATACTGTGACTTAATACTGAAAACACCCTGACTGATCTGCAGTCTCTTGTTGGCTTAGATCAGGAGATTACAAACTTTATCAAATGGCCAGACAGGGAGCCAGGCATGGTGGCACATACTTGTAATCCCAGTAATTGGGAGGCTGAGACCATAGGATTGTGGTCAGCCTCAGCTACTTAGTGAGGCCCTCCGCAACTTAGTGAGACCCTGTTTCAAAATAAAGACTAAAAAATAGGAATGGGGCATAGTCCAGAGGTAGAATGCCCCTGGGTTCAATCCCAAGTACCACAAAAAAAAGGGAATATTTTCTCCTCTGAACACCATATAGATTCTGTCACATAATACTTAACTTTACTGTTTTATCATGAAAGATTCCATCAACATTATATTAATGAATGTATGTGGCTATATTACAATAAAGCTTTATTTACAAGAACAAGGGGCTAGATTTAGCCCCTGGGCCATAGTTGGCCAACATTGACCTAGTGAATTCTTGGTCAGTGGAGATACAACCTCTTTGGTCAGCCCTTGACAGGATGGATTTGAGGAATATATCTAACAATTTCTGTCATAGTATTTTATCCAACCAACTGTTCCATGATTAGGTCCAACATTTTTCAGTATACTCGCCATGATAACAGGGTTCTTATACTTAGTGTAGTCCATTTAATAAGCATGAAGTTCTCTACATATTATATGAAAGAGTCATAGAACAATTGTTTTTTCTGTTCTATATTTTTTCAAGAGATTAGAAAAATCTGAGACAAAAGTAGGTTTAATAAATATTTCTTGCATGTATAAATAATAAAGAAATAAACAAATAGATGGACAAATAGACAAATGGGTGAATTAATTGGAGAAGGAGAAGCAGATACAACAGTTGAGGATCCCCAAATACACCCATGTCCTAATTCTCAGATCCCATGAATGTGTTCCCTTATATGGCAGAAGAGACTCTGCAGAAGTGATTAAGATTGTAGACTTTGAGCTAGGAAGATTATCCTGGATTATTCTGGTGGGCTCAATCTAATCACAAGAGTCCTTAAACATAGAATTTCTCCCAGATGTGGTCAAAGGGCAACATGATGATTAAAGAAGGGCCAAAGAGGTGGGATACTGCTGGCTTTGAAGATAAAGGAAGGGCCATGAGTCAAGGAATAAAGCAGTCTCTAGAAGCTTGGAAAGAAAAGAGGTTCCTCCAGAGCCTCCAGCAAGAAACACAGCTCTGCCTACACCTTGATTTTAACTCGGTGAGACCTGTATTGACTCTGATCCAGAGAACTGTAAATAGTAAGTTCATGTTGTCATGAGCCACCAAGGATGTGGGCATATATTACAGCAGCAATAGAAAACTAATACTACTAACAAATCACTCTAATCCTAAGCAGTTTCTTAGAAATGTTATATTTTTATTTCCATTATTCCTCATGTATTCTTCTACAGCTCTTTTGCCTACCCTATTCCTCACACAAATACTCTAGCTCTGCTTTTAAATAATATTTTCCTAGCTGGGCGTGGGCACAGACTTATAATCTCAGTACATAGAAGGCTGACAGGAGGATCTCAGGTTTGTGGCCAGCCTCAGCTACTTAGTGAGGCCCTCTGCAAGTTAGTGAGACCTTGTTTCAAAATAAAGAATAAAAAATAGGGCTGGGGGTGTAGTGCGAAGGTAGAATGCCCCTGGGTTCAACTCCAGTACTACAAAAATTAATTAATTAATTAATTAATTAATTAATTAATATTTTCCTGTCTTTCAACACCAAGGTTAAATGTCTTTAAAACCCCAAAAATAATGGTTTCATTCACATGGACCTGACATGATTCCTAAATAACCACCATAAAGTGTCCAGGAAAAAGGGCTGTCTCCCCGATCCAGAATAATTGATCAGCATGGATTTCCCCCTTGCTCTAATAAAGGGACAGCAAGGTTGATCTTTGTTACTTAGAGCACAACATAGTGGGTAGTCATCATATGTCATTTCCTGCCTGTGCTTTTCCTCTCTAAAATTATTAGGGCCGGGCGTGGTGGCGCACGCTTGTAATCCCAGCATTCGGGAGGCTGAGACCGGAGGATCCGGGTTCGTGGCCAGCCTCAGCTACCTAGTGAGGCATTCCGCAACTTAGTGAGACTCGGTTTCAAAATAAAGAATAAAAAATAGGGCTGGGGGTATAGCTCAGAGGTAGAATGCCCCTGAGTTCAATCCCCAGTACCCCCCCCAAAAAATTTAAAAAAATAAAAAATAAAATTATTAGGGAAATTAATAACTTGCACTCATGCCATCATTCAAAGATAGCACATAGGATTTAACTAACAACTCATAAGTGCCCCACAAACAGAGTCTGGCCAATGTCAAATAATAATAATAAACATGTGAAACTGTGTATACTTAATGAGCTTAGAACCTGTGTCGGACTCATATTGCTTCTTTCATTGTTATTCTCGCTGTGCATAAGCAAAAAATCTGAAACCCCATGACAGATTCTTCCTTTCCACCAAGGACTCACTCTCCACAAGGACTTGGTTAGTTCTGACAACTCCAAGATAGTGGACCTCTTCCACTCCACTTCAATACCTGTCCACTGTGGGTGGCCCAGCTGGACCAGAGCAAGCATTTCTGGGCATACTGAGGGCTTGAATTTGCAGCATGCTTTGTTCTGGCCATCAGTGCCACATCCATCACTGTACATTTCTTTGGAGTAATGTCCCTGCTCATTGCTTAAAGCTGGCTTCAGCAAGTGCTGAGCATGAAAGATAGTAGGCTCTTAGCCTCAGCTGAAGATCCTCCTTCTCCAAAGCAGTGGTATTCCCAAATGACTTGACTTCAAATGCTCCTTGTTCACCTCTCCTGTTCTTCCAGCAAGTTATTTTGCTATAAAATGCCTCGCAATCCAAACAAAAATTAAATGCTTTTTGTTATTCATAATGTACATCAAGCCCATATCTGTGACCTGAGAGATGGACTAGTTGCCAACTTTCACTTCCTCTCTTGAACACCCTATAAGGTAGTATTTAAGCTGTGATCTCTTCCTAAGAGTTTGGCTAATAATAGATAAAGTGTAAATTCATAATGTTATCAAATATTAATCAATAGAACTCCAGCTTCTAGGGCACCGTCAGCCTTCACTTATCTATTTCAGTTCTAATTTTCAAACTGTTCTCCAAAATGCAATAACAGACATTTGACACTGTTCAAATATTTCAAAATATCATCATAAGAAAGAGAACAGGTTTCTGGCTTCCTCAGAAAGATGATATTTAGGGTGTGCTAGTTTTCTGGGCTAAGTTTTCATTTCAGATTAGGAGTTCTAGAAAGACCTGGACCCCAGATTCTAGAATCTAGCCTGGGTTTTCATGGGTTGGCCAGGAATGCTTTGGCTGCTCCTTTATTAGGAAAAATATCAAGATCACCTAAAAGAAAAAGGGTACATTCTCTCATAGCCTGCACAGCCCAATTTCAGAAAGATGAAGGCTCAGAGCATACTAGTATTTATATACAATTAAAGAAAACAGAAATTGTGACAAACTAGATTCTACTTATTTGTTGGCCTGATAAGTTGTTGAAAAGTTCAACTTCTGCAGTTTGGGATGCCTCTAAACAAACAAAAATGATTTATGCTCTAAATACCAAAAGCATATAGACAAATTATCATAACGAAGGCACAAGCTGCTGAATTAATGCAGAAAACCATATTACTCTGACCCTCATTTAATGCTTGATTGCCTAAATCCTAATTTTAAAAACCTAAATAAAGAAAAATAATTAGCAGCAACATCAGCTACATGCTCCAAAATAAATGTTCTTGTCACTTCATAAATGTGAACACTTAAATCGGCAGTGATTTTGATTCCCCCAAAGGACAGCTGCACGGGGGGGTCATAGGTACCTATCGCAAATGCTGACTTTGACTGGAGTCCAGTGACCTTTTCTACCTCAGTTTTCCTACCAGTAAAAATCCAGGTTTAAATCATACAGAAATTCACAAAATGGCCCATACTATTTTGGAGGCAAGTATAGATTAAGATGTATTTGTGTCAAATTTACAAAACTCACTCCCAAATGTTATTTTCCTTTTGTAGTTGGTTAATGCTATATTGCCTGCTATAGTTAAAGGTGGTTACAACTTATAGCACAATGAACTTTAACTGTGTTTTACAAGACTAATCTATGTTCTTATGTAATAATAGTACTGAATATAAGATCATCCTTTACATTTCTAATAAGAATGTCCCCAAATTATTTTTGGCCAAGTTGAATATCCATATAAAATGTTTAGAGATGTAGATAAAACTGTCAAGCATTTACTTACAGAGTTGTATTTAATTTATATTTTCATATTTCAATCACCTATGTTGAATATATTTCTTGGGAATATTGTATTATTTGTTCGCATATTTTACAAATTAACATCAGTATGTTAGTTATCACCAAGGCCATTGAGTCACTCAGCACAATTTTGCAATATATACTCTCTATCTACGTCTGCCTGAGTTGCTTGGGATATGGCCCTATTTCAATCTGCATAAAACACTGACACTTGCTATTTTATCCAAAGTACCTACTAACATTACATTCGAGCCAATTTTTTTTTTCTGTAGGTGTAAATTCTCAATTTCTATCACTGAATTGCTATGCTTATTGAATGACATCAAACACTTGCAATTTTAAGATATGTTTCATGAAATTCTTACTAATTCTGTGTTGAATATCTTTGTCCCTTTTCAGGACAGTTGATTGAGGCATTTTCAGGTAATGCATCTTCCACAAATAATCATTTGTGCTCAAAATAAAATGCCACAACAGATGAAAGATTTTTCAAGGGATTGATTATAAGGCATCTGTACCAGGCGTGGATGATGTTGCACACCTGTAATCCAAGTACTTGGGAGGCTGAGATCGAAGGATAATAGGTTTAAGGCCAGCCTCAGCAACTCAGCGAGGCCCTCAGCAACTTAGTGAGACCCTTTTCAAAATAGAAAATAAAATAGGGTTGCGGATGTAACTCAGAGTTAGAATGCCTCTGGGTTCAATCCCTAGTACCACAAAAAATAAAAAATAAAAATAAAAAAATGTGTGTGTGTGTGTGTGTGTGTGTGTGTGTAAAAATCCACCTGTATAAGTGTATATAGATAAACATCATTGGTTTCTTTTTTCATCATTAATTTTTGAAAGCTAAGCTATAGTTCTTTAGTTTTTCTTATCTCCCAGTAATTGGTGGAGTATAAATAGCAAACCAAAATTTTTATCAGGGACTAAATACACTGCACATGCAGGTGAATAAAGAAAGCTCTGAAGTCAGCTTGCTAACAAGTGAAGAGAACTAACAAAGACCACAGGTATTCCTCTAGCCTCATTTCAGCCATTAGTTTCAATCTTGTCCCTTGTGCCTCCTTTAACCAGAACTGCTGACAAGAAGTAAAGTGGGACTGACTAGGATCCCTTGCCCTGCACACTCCTGGTTGAGGTGCTAATGAACTGAACATGGCCACAAGGCTACACCCCAAAAAGAGAGGAGGCAAGGGAGCCAGGTAATCCTGCTGCTGAGTGATAAGCCACCGATAATGCCAGCTTAATCTCTACTCTGTCACCTATCCAGAGGCAGCAATCCTACCCTGCTACTTGTAAACACTGAATAATTAGAAGGACTTGGCATGAATGATGGAATTTGGCTATTTAGTACTCATTTATGATTATTTGCCTTAAAAGATTTTATTTAAAATAAGTATTTTAGCTGAACATGTAGTAAGGTGCATATCCATTTTTCATTCACATTACCAATTAATAGAATGCAGGGATCATCTGGTAACCAAAGACATTTTATTTCCACTAAAATCATCTGTTGGTTTCACTGAGCTGGCACAGGATGAATATCCTCCCAAGTGTGCCTGACATTCTTTGGAAGGATAAGCTGCATCCAAGCTGTGTTTATTAAATATATACTGTGCCTACATCACCAGGATTTATAACAGACATCAACAGATAAAAGTTAAAGCCTGTAACTTATCCATTCATATTATTTGTGCTTCAGCACAATTCAGCATAATTGTGAAATTTATTAAGCAACAGGAAATATTGATGGAATGATAAACCTTGACTTTTCTTATTCAGAATAAACCCAAGCTCCACAAAATTCAGCTCATTTACCAGTTTAAGTATTCTCAACTCCAAATTTGTTTCCTCTAACAGAATGCTCAATCCCATCTGCATTTAAATGCTTGGTTGTTATTGTTATTTCTTTAGTGACCATAGGATTGTGGAGAATATAGGTAGTGCCAGGATTATGTAACCCCCAAAACAGCACTCAATGAGCTCACAGAAAAATCAAAAGTGAAACTGATTAGAAACAGGCAAAGTATAAAAGAAACCAACCAATTTAGTTTCATTACTCAAGTTGAGTGAAATGCAAAACACAAACAATGTAAGGAGGTGCCCATCTTTTGTAAAAAAGCCTTTGTATTTTAGGAATTCTTACATTTTTAATGATTCTGGGTTTTGTGGTACCTTGGGAAAATGTTTTAATGTAAAATTCGCCTTGACAAGAAGGCCTATAACAATGGCATTACTTAGAATAGTCCAATTAAAATTTTCACATTTGGTAAGTTTGCATTACATAAAAAGTACACAATAAAATATGGATCGTTACCACTTTTCTTTCCTGAAATGAAATACTGAATGTTGCATGACATCAAAATTGCTCCTTACACCCCTGAAAAAAACCTCAAACTCCTAAATATCAAGCAAGTGAATTAAGTCCATGGGGGGATATAGGCATCTTGAAG
>PVLC010012153.1:0-45081 GCA_004027655.1 Graphiurus murinus | reverse complement strand
TGGCGCATGCTTGTAATCCCAGCATTCGGGAGGCTGAGACCGGAGGATCCGGGTTCGCGGCCAGCCTCAGCTACCTAGTGAGGCACTCCGCAACTTAGTGAGACTCGGTTTCAAAATAAAGAATAAAAATGGGGCTGGGGGTATAGCTCGGAGGTAGAATGCCCCTGAGTTCAATCCCCAGTACCGCCAAAAAAAAAAACAAAAAAAACAAAAAAAAAAAACCAAAGTATAGCACTGTAGTTCTCCTGATGCAAATGCCATGTACATGGTAACACTATACTAGTGTCATGGTGAGAAGAGATGGAGTAGACTTAAGCGTGAAATATCATCTTCCATGGTGGAAAAACCAAAGGTGGGAAAATATCTCTTTATCATAGAGTTGAGAAATACGGAAGTGAGTAGCAGAAGCAACAGCTCAATGAGATAGCAGTGAGTGATTTTTGGTTTTGAGTAGGTCTCTATTGGATGGCAGAAGAAATTTAGGTGAAGGTTTCAGGGCATTTTTAAAATGAAATCTAGATTTTTTTAAATTTTAAGATTAAAAGTTACAAGTTAAACTCTGGTTGAAGTTGTCTTTATTCAGCTCTCTGACTTTGAATTGGGTAAAGCTAGACTGATTTAGTAGAGCTGACCTTTTTGTGTACTATACTGACTTTACAGGTGTTCGCATTTCCCTGGGTATTACTGAGGATAATATAATATATTATTTTTATGTCTATTTTACAGGTTTCAGTACATAGTTTCCCTGTAAGATGTGACAGAGTGCTATAGTTAGGATCGGGCATGCTCCCCAAAGGCCCGTGTGTTAACCACTTGGTCATCAACTTGGTGCTATGGGAGGTGTTGGAAACTTTACAAGTTGAAGCCTCGTGGAAGGAAGTTAGGTTGTTTGGACATACCCTTGAAGGGGATATTGGGATCCTGGTCTCTTCCTCTTTCTCTGTTTGCCTCCTGGCCACAATAGGGGAATAGTTTTCCTCCACTCTGTACTCCAGCCATGATGTTCTGTCTCACCACAGACTCAAAAGCAATGGGGCCAAGTGACCATGGATGAAAACCTCTAAAACCATCACCCAACATAAACCTTTCCTCCTTTTAAGTTGTTTATCTCAGGTGTTTTGTCACAGTGATGGAAAGTTGGCTAAAATACAGAAGTTGGTAGTTGTGATTTTTTTTTGTTTAATTTAATTTAATTTTTTGATCTCTGGAAATATGTTAATCTCTACTAATTTGGTGGCAGGTGCTTGATCAGTGACTTCAACTTAACTCATCTTCCCCAAGAGTCCTCCCCCCACCCCACAGCCTGTTTAAATGTCCAGTCCTAATTGATAATCCATTATATGACTGTAACACTATATGATGTTATAAACTTTGTCATTTAAGATGAGGGTTGCTGTAGGAATAGAAGAAAAGAATGGGTGGGAGCACAGGGGAAAGCCCTATGAAAGAGGGTGGACCTTGATATGGAGGTGGAGGGATACATGGAAAAAAAAAGAAGAGGCGTGCATTGCAAAACGCACGTGGAGGTGGTCCAGTGCCCGTAGTTTGTGTTGATAGCATTGCAACATAATGAGGGAAGATTAGAATAGAACTAAGATGGCTGGTTATTTAAATTTGGATCCGTGTGCAAATCACACTTTTAATTTGGAAAGACATTACTTTATTTATTATTTCATTTATCTGGTGTCCAGAAAAATGTGACCAGTCAGTATGGTTTCACTCTTGTCATTCATATGCCAAAAATCACCTCTTAAGATACCTGCCTTTTTAGTCCTAGTTATCATAAGTATACTGTGCATCACAAATCTTTTTATTATATTAGTTCTTTTAGTAGATCGTATAGTTGGATTAGAGAAAAAACTGATTGTACTTTAGAGTGGTATTTCTGTAACCTGTAGTCTCCTAGAGATATAGGTTATCATTTTTTGAATTTTTTTCTTCCTCCCTTCCTTTTTGGCATTAGAGATTGAACCCAAAAATATTATATCTCTGAGCTACACCCTGAGCCCTATTTTATTTTCATTTTAAATTACAGTCTCACAAGTTGCAGAGGGCCTCACTAAGTTGCTGAGGCTGGCTGTGAACCTGGGATCCTCCTATCTCAGCCTCCCAAAGTACTAGTATCACAGGTGTGCAACACCGTGCCGGGCTATATTTGAATTTTTATCACAAATGCATAAGAGGATAATAGGTTTGGAGAAAGCATTAGAATCTGTGTATTTGAGGGCCTCCTGAGGGAAAAGAATAACTGTACAGCTATATTGAGAATGAATAGTGCATGCTGATGAAAATTAAGAAGACTTTCCTGCAGTACCTGTAACTTTGGAAATAATTGGTTTCTGTTTGAAATGTAAGTTCTTTGGTGATTGAGACTTCTGTTCATTGACTGAAAAATTTCCAGAGCTTGAGATATGTCATGGCATGAAATGTGTATGTGTGTGTGTGTGTGTGTGTGTGTGTGTGTGTGTGTGTTTTACTGGAGATTGAACCCAGGGCAAGTGTTCTGCTACTGAGCTACAAACCCAACCTTTCGTCTTGTTTTGGCTTGGTTTTATTTTTTATTTTGAGACAGGATCTCACTAGGTTCCCCCAACTATCCTTGAACTTGTGATCATCTTGCCTTAGCCTCTCAAGTAGCTATGATCATAGGTGTGCACCACCAGGACAGGCTACATAGTGCATACTTAGTAAGCATATATTAAATGAAGGAGTGGAGGATTTAGCTGAATATTAGAAAAGGGAAGGATATGGAAAAGAAGGGACAACCAAAACCCTAGGAAGGCAGAAGACATGAAACAGGAATTTCACCTGTCTGAAAGACTTTCCGAGACTATGGTAAATGCTGTTTACTTCAGTTATGGGCCTGTATCGATCAAGAGGAAGGGCTGAGCCAGACGTGGTACCTCATGTCTGTAATCCTAGTACTTGGGAGGCTGAGGCATTCTATCAATAATGTTTCACCTTTGTTTATTTTCCCTATTCTTCAGAGACTCCCACTTCAGTCGGTTGACAGCCAATCCTGGTGATGGTTACCTCCCCCCACATCACCTGCTGCTGCTTTTGTTTTTCCTTCTGCTGTCCCCCATTCTCCCTCTCAAGCTCATTTTTTTGCCTGCTTGAGAAATTCTAAACATTAGTGTTTCATAGGAGTCTTCTCAGGTTGCTCTTTTTCTCACAATACACACGCTTGTTAGGAGAGTCCATCAGTGCGGTGACTTCCCAAAGACCTTCATTGATGATTCCTGAGCTCCTATGTTCAAGGGCAGGCCTCTTCCTGTAGCAGCTTTAACAAGAGTCAGACTCAATGTCACCATAGAGTATTGGCTCTTAGATTACTTGAACATTTCATCCAAGAGGTTAGGCTTGAGTAACATGAATGAGGCTCTACTAGGGACTGAAAAATAAATCAGCACTAGAAAATGGTAAATTTGATTTTCTATATTGTTTTTATCCTCTATTTCATTAATTTCTGCTCTGATTTTCATAATTTCCTGTCTTCTACTGGCTTTTGGGTTAGTCTGTTCTTATTTTTAAAAGGCTTTGAGCTGTGTCATTAGGTTATTTGGTGGTTTTCTGTTCTTATGTGGGCACTCAGTGCTATACATTTTCCTCTTAGTACTGCCTTCAAGGTGTCCCAGAAGTTTTGATATGTTGTGTCTCTGATTTCATTGGTTTCTAGGAATTTTTTAATTTCTCCCCTTACTTCTTCTATGACCCATTCCTCGTTCAGCAGTGTGGTGTTCAGTCTCTATGTTGTGTACATGGTTACTCTGGGTCTTCTTAGAGTTGATTTCTAGTTTCACTAGAAATCTGATCTGAAAAGATGCAGGGAATTATGTTGCATTTTTTGAATTTGCCAGTGCTCTCTTTGTGGCCCAGAATGTGGTCTATTTTGGAGAAGATTCCATGGGCTGCTGAGAAAAATGTGAGTTTAAATTAAACAGAGATCACCTGGGCATTGGATATGCCATTTTTCTCTGTTGGTTTATTGTTGAATATCACTTGGGATACAAATCTGTCTTAGGAAAACTATAGCTTTGTCCCAGCCTTTATTAAAATCTCCTGTATCCTTGATTTCATGCATAAGAATTAATTAGACTTGAATGAACTTAATATAGAAACACTGCTCTGGATGCAGAAACAGACCTCATATTGGGTTATCATCAGAATCAGCAGTTATTGTTGTTGCTTTGTTTTGCTTTTTTTCCCCTGCCAGTTAATGACAATTGGTTTGAAAGAATAAAATTAGTCAAGATTAAGTCCCTAGGAAATATTCATGTACTGATTTTTAACACTTTATAAAGTGACAATATATGAGTAAACATAATCATCTCTTCAATTTGATGTTGATGTTAAAAAGCATTTTGGATCCTCTAGCTTAAATGTAAACTTTCTCTCTCTCTCTCTCTCTCTCTCTCTCTCTCTCTCTCTCTCTCTCTCTCTCTCAAAGTGAAAATTCAACCCGGGGACATTCTGTCTCCGAATTCTACACCACCAGCCCATATTTATTTATTTATTCGCTTGTTTGTTTGTTTTTTTATTGTTGAAACAGAGTCTCACTAGGTTTCTGAAAATCTCACTCAGTTGCTGAAATTGTCCAGTCAATCCTCTTGTCTGAGCCTCCCAAGTACTGGTATTATAGGCATGCTGCCACACATAACTTTTTACCCATTTCTTTTTATACAAATGTGGTCTCAGTGTTGGAATTATCATCTTACACTGTGAAGAGACTTTACACTTATAATAAAGTTTATAACTGGGGAGAAGAGAATGAATTCATCTGAAAGCAAAACACAGAAAACTGCCCAATGTGGGAAAACTAATTAAAGAGTTGCCTAAATGAGCAAAGAGTGATAAGTGCTAGAAATCTAGGAAAACACAAATATTACTTATTATTTATTGTTATCGTTGACAAATGTCCATTTACACATGAACCTTTTTTTGTCAAAGATGTCTTGGCTTTTCGATACATCAGCTCTGTTTTCCCAAAAAGATGGCTTACTGTAAATGGCACTAAAAGTACACATTTTTTCAAGGATTTAAATAAATAACCATATCCCCTGTTACAGTATACTTAAAAGGTAAGCCTTTGAGATAGCCAAACAGTTTGAACATAAACCCAAGATGAGATGAACATGTAGATGTTCATGAACATGTAGACTGACCTTTTGTTCCATTCCTCGTGAGTGATGTTGACTGCACACATCATGTAACTATTAAACAGGTGACTTGAAGCTTACACAACGAAGATCCTATGGTCTGTGTTTTTGTTAGAAACTTTGTCCTTGACCTGAAAATGGCAAATCTCTTACACGTTTCTTGGAAGAGTCTGCTATCCAGTTCTTCTTACCCAAATCAGTCTTCCTTCAGCATTTTCTCCAAACCAGGACATTTCTGAGATTAAAAACAACTCCAATCCTAATTATAACTTTCCTTTACTGTCCATTTTAGTCATCTTTATAATTTTAAATGCAAGACAGAAACTGTATTGTTTGGAAGGAAGGAACCCCCTTGTAATTATAAGCCCTAATTACACTTTCCTCTTTTCTAAATATTAAATATAAAAGGAGAGATTTGCCTTCTCCAGGGGCTCCTCATACGCCTTCTATGTGTGACAGAGCTTTACTTTGAAAAACTATTTAAAGTGTGGCTTGATTTAAAGGCTGAACTTGTGCTTGCTTGGAATGCTTGCTCTTCAAAATATTTGCTCCCTGGAGAGGTAAACCAACAGGCCTTTTCATGTGACTTTGGATTGTTGACCTGGAAGTCTGGGGTAATGGAATGGGCTTTGGCACCGTTCCACTGCTTTCTGGTTAAGCACAGGCTGGGAAGGAAGGCGGGGCTGCCTGTGTGCAGATGCGAAAATGTAGCTGGAAGATGTTTGAAGCCTAAATACACCTTCTTTTGATGCCGTGCTCTGTTGCTTAAGAGAATTTTAAACTGCTGCATCCGTAAATGTGCTGCTGCTTGTAATGAGGCATATTTAAACGATTTTTGCCTGAAACAAATGCATTCACTCCTTGCCTGGTGTGTAAAATTTGAATGACACTTGTGCTCTGTCTGAAGGGAACAGACATTTTCATTATCAAATTCAGTCAAGCAGAAAAGTAGCAAAGGGAGCAGAAATTTCCATTTGCATCTATGATTGAAGTTGCAGTGATAAAAGAAAATTACTAGGTTGAAGAAGAGCCTTGTTCTCATTCTGCCATATGACACAGGATTTTTGTCGATTTGGAGATAGTTTGTATACTTATGTTATTAAGGAAGGCTCTGATCAAGTCTCAAGTTATACATAACCTTTAACCTAGATATTTCTAGTTTTTTTTGGTTTTGTTTTCTAGTTATCTATATGCAGATTCTGTATCCCCTTTATTTTTGAAATCCACTGATTATTAGTTGTACAGACTTAACTGTTAGCTTCATGTTCCATTATCAGAGTCATAATACTTGTTAGCTTTTATGTACTTTAGCAGGTGGAGGCAGATAGTTCAGTAGCCATCAGAAGCCACTGGATTAGAAAAGTGGATCAGAATTCTCAAAGGGGAATGTTCTAACAGAGAATAGTTGGGGAATCTACCTCTTGAAGCCTTAATGTAGTTATTTCCTGCCCAAACTTTCTTCTGTAGAAGTCCAGAAATTCAATTATTTCAGCTCTCTGAGGAGTGATAAGCCCCTGAAAATTGATTTACAATAATGAAACTAAGCCTTGTTTACAAATCTGAGTGTCAATTTCTAAGTCCACAGTGGCATGGTAACAGAAAGAGCCATTCTAATTTATCTGGGTATCTATCTCCACTGAAAAGATGGGGGGTGATTTTAAAACACATGACTCAAACAGATGTGGGTTGTTTCCTTTTTTTTTTTTTTTTTTTTTTTTTTGGTACTAGAGATTGAACTCAGGGGCATTCTACTTCCCGAGCTACACCCCCAGCCCCATTTTTTATTCTTTATTTTGAAACAGGGTCTCACTAAGTTGTGGAGGGCCTCACTAGGTAGCTGAGGTTGGCCACGAACCCAGATCCTCCCGTCTCAGCCTCTCAAATGCTGGGATTACAAGCGTGCGCCACCACGCCCAGCTTTGTGGGTTGTTTTTAAAACACATTGTTGTTGAAGAACTTGATGAATCATGATAATTTTTCTTCTGTTCGATATTGTGATCCTCATCCCTAGATAGGGTTTCTGGTACAATGATAGAATTCTGATACTTCTTATTTCATTTCTTTCACTGAGCTTTGGAAACTTAAAGCAGTGTCCTAATATCTGGTAAAAGGCTGTGGTGATTTCAAGTACCATATTCTGAATTCTTCTTGGCTGGCTTTTTTGTTAAATGCAGTGACATCTTTTTTCATTCTTTTCTTTCTCCTCATAAGAGATTTTGACCCAATGAGAAATGAATGGCACATTTTTCTTTGGGTACCATTCCAGGATTTGATAAGTTAGTTGGGCACTGGATTCTGATATGTTTGCTAAAAGCAATAACCTCTAAGTGGAACTGTCTAGCAAGGAACCAGATGTGTCAAGTGAAAGGTCCGAATTGGAAGAGTACAGAAGGCATGGTATAATTCAGTGACAAAGTAAGGAGAGGAAAGTAAAGGACAGAGTCTTACTTTGTAAGCAGAATTATTTAAAGGTGGGGGAGTGAGAAGAGAAAGACAATGAGCCTAGGATAGAAAGTGGAGGACAAGCCCATCTGGATGGGTGGAGACTGAGGAAGAAGCCTGCATTTAAGGAAGACAGTGATGTGAGAGAGAGGCTGGGGAGCCCAAGGCTGACACCAGTGTGTTTGTCACTGTTACCCTTGAAAGAAAAGTCGCTGATGGAACATTGCTGGAGCTGAGCCAGATGGTAAAGGGATGGAGAGAACGAATCGGAGGCTTAGGCTTGAGAGTGCCAGTCCACAACTCTGTTGAGAAGTTCTTCTGTGAAAGTGCTTCTTCCTGTGTAGATTATAACTTACCTCACACACTGCTTTCCGAATATGGTGTATGGAAAAAAAACATCTTGTGTATTTTTACCTCTCCATATAATTTAAGGTTTTGGTAATAACCGGTGGTTCTCTTGCCTCACCGTACATCAGCCTGGTTGGTATTTTGTAAGCAATTATGTGGTTTTTTCTTTAAAAGCCCCATATATTACCCTAATTAATTGCATCTTTAAATATCTTTGTGGCTTTGGATTTTTTAATAAGATAGAAAGTGTTAGGAGAAAGCAGTCAGAAAGGATACTTCTGTCTTCGAGAAACAAAACATAATTTAGGAGGATACTGTACAGTGTCTGCTTTTTATCTCAAGTCTCAGGAAAATGACTGAAGTTATCTTAATGGTTGTATTGAAAGGAAACCTGATTTTAGTTTCCACATCTGAATTAGTCACATACCCATAAGTACAAATTATAGTAGAACAACTGCAAAAAATGAAACGGGGGAAGAAGGGCAGTTTGCAGGTAAATAGTGTCAATGGTAGCAACACAGAGAATCCTAGTGGTATGCCTCTCAATGGCTGAAGTGTATGGCATTATGATAGCATAGAGAATGAAACTGTGTACACTCTTAGCGTATTCAAACTTAGGATGCATGGTGCCTCTGTCTATACTTGTATGTTTGGCTTCAGATTTTCTCCCATAACCTCAGCCTGTCCACATTCAACTCATCACTCCTTGAAAGAAATCCTCGATCTCTAAAATCTGATGCTAAGTCTTTACTGCCCATTGCTGACCAGTAGCCCCGTGTTGCTGTTGAGCACTTGAAACATGATTAGTCCAACCTGTGTCGGAAGTGTAAAACATACATATCACTTATAGAAGGGTTAGTCTGGGGGTGAGGGGGGGGGTGGGGAAAAAATGTAGAATATCTTAGTTTTTTACATTGATTGCACATTGAAATGATAAAATTTAGGATGCAGTGGGTTAAATAAAGCATATAATTTTAGTTGTTTCCTTTGTGTTTTTTAATGTGGCTAAAGTCACATGTGTGGCTTCCATTGTATTTCTGTTAGACAGAGCTGCTGTAAGCTCTCTGTGCTGAATTATTCTCAGTTCTTTTGTATCCTACACTGAACTAGCCACAGTACAGAATGATCATTAGTCACACTCGGTGGTGGCAGAGATAATCGCTTGAAATTAAACCAAATTATGCTAAGTTTTAACTTTAATTCTTGTTCTTCCAACTTTTGAACATCTCTGGCCAGGAGGCATTTATGGAATTGCTTCTTAATACATTTTGAGCATATGAAAATCTGAGGTCTAAAATGCTACAAAATCTGAAACTTTTCCAGTGCCAGCATGACAGTGCACGTGAGAATTCCACCCTATGAAACTTTGCTTCATGCACAAAATAATTAAAAATATTGTAATAAAATTACCTTCAGGTCATGTGCATAAAGTATATATGAAATATAAATGAATTTCAAGTCTCATCCTATCTACAATATAATCTCATTATGTGTATGCCAATATTCCAAATTCTGAAAAGCAACACATCTGATACAGGCTACAGCTTGGGGAAGGCATGGAAGATTTGATTTTCTTACCCGCAAATACAAATACTATATTATTTCACTTAGATGAGTAGTCAAATTAAAAAAGACAGAAAATGGAATGGTGGTAACCAGGGGTTAAGAAGGAGAGAATGAGGAGTTATGGTTTAATGAGTATAGAGTTTTAGTATTGGCAAGATGAAAAGAATATAGTTACATAACAATGTGAATCTATTTAACACTTTAGAACCATACACTTAAAAAAGGTTAAGATAGTAAATTTTAGCTAGGTGTGGTGGCACACACCTGAAGTTCCAGTACTTAGGAGGCTGAGACAGGAGGATTGCAGTTTCGAGGCCAGCTTTAGCAACTTAATGAAGCCCTCTGCGATTTAGTAGGGATCTATTTCAAAATGAAAAATAAATAAAATAGGGCTGTGGGTATAGCTCAAAGGTAGAATGCCTCTGGGTTCAATCACTAGTAACACACACACACACACACACACACACACACACAAAGATGGTTAATTTTTATGTCATGTGTATCTTACCACAATTAAAAAGAAAAGAACAAATTATTCTAATGTTTTTATAATGCAGTAGCCTGTAAGGTTTTTTTTAAAGCTTTAATGAGAGGAATTGGAATGGATTACCTTAAGTAGACCTTTGTCACCTGAAGGAACAGCCGAATGGCACCACTTGGGAACTTGTTAGAAAAGGAGAATCAGTCCCACCCTGGACTTTTCCAGTCAGGAACTGAACTTTAACAAGATCCCCAGGTGATTCTAAAACATGACAAAAACTTGAAAACCCCCACTGGAAAAGCCATTTCTCAAAGTGTAGTCTGTGAGCCACCTGAATGAGAACCACACTGGGGAGGTCTGATTTCAGGCACATCCCAGAACACACAGAAAGCACATCCGGAGGGAGGGTGGAGCTGCTCTACTGTCTGATCTCAGGTGATTCTAAAGCACATGAGAGGTTGAGAACTTACCATCTGGAGAGATTTAACTAGTGGGGATTTATGCTTCATCTTCTAACAGATGTTGGAATGGTACAAATACAAGTGACGAAAAAGGTCTGTGATTGATAAAAATCAAGAATACGAGGAATGACCCAGTCCAAAAGAGGTAACAGAAAAGGCACATGTAACTTAGCTCCTTTTGGGTTGGCTGATGAGGAGGCCATCTTCCAGAATTAATGGAGTCTTTTAATACTGCACTGAGTAGTCGAGTTCAGGTTGAACCTCCGTCTGTTAGCTGTGCAGAAACCCCATCAGGGCGGAGAGTCTTCATGAATGAAGGCTTCATGAATGAAGGCACATGAATTACAGGTGTATTCTCTAACAGGTTAATTTATATTCTCTCCAGGGCCGAAAATTTCCTTTTGTTGATGTATGATTATTTTTAAATTTGAAGTTTTGAAAATAATTCGACACCAGATATTATTTATACAAATCATTTTTGCTATGAAAATCTCTAACCTGTCTAGTTGTTGTAGGTGCTATAGATGAGAAACCCAGGTTAGTTAAGGCCTTTTTCACCCTAACTCTTTTCATCTATAGTAATTTCATGGACATTTCTTTTGAATGCTCCATTGTTGATGTGGAAGGGAAATAGGTATGTGGCTATCTTATAAAAAAATTTTTTTATGTAGGTTTAGAAATTTTTTAATAGTCCTTATTTTCTTGAACAGTTTTAGATTTATAGAAAAATTGATTGTCCAGAGAGTTCTCCTAGACTTGGCACCCAGTTTTCCCTATTGTTAACATCTTATATGAATTTACTATTTTTGTTCCAATGAAGGAACTAATTTTGATACATGAAGTTTATACTTTATTCAGATTTCCTTAGTATTTATCTAACATACCTTTTCTCTTCCAGGATTCCATCCAGGAAAACACATTGCATTTAGTCGTGCTATCTCCTGAGCCTCCTCTGGGTAGAGGCTAATAATTCCTTTGTTTTTAATCACCTGACAGCTTTGAGAAGGACAAGTATTTTGTAGGATGCCCCGTTAGTGGAATTTCCTAATGGTTTGATTAGGGTTACAGTTTTTTTAGAAGGAAAACTGTAAAGTGCCTCTTTCATCGAATCAGATTAAGGCTGCATGCTCTCAACATAGAATTTCACTGTTGATGTTAAATTTGATCACCTAGCTGAGGCGGGGCTGGTTAGATTACACCTGTAGAATTACTCTTGTCCTTCTTTGAGTACTGTGTTCTTTGAAAGGAAGTCCATCTACTCAGCCCACAATTAAGGAGTGGAGATGTATGCTTCATCTTCTTAAGGACAAAGTATCTAAGTTATTTGTTTGGAATTCTTTTTCTCCATTTATTTATTCAATTGGTTGAACTTATGGATATTTATGTTATATTTTGACATATCTATCTCACCTCTAATCATCTATCTATCTAATCACCTCTAAGCTTTTGAGTTGCTTATTTGATATACCCTCTCTCTCTTTTTTAAATTTCTACAAGATGATCTAGGTTCATCTTGCATATTTTCTACCCCATCTTAGAATCAACCATTTCTCCAAAATTTAGTCCTGATTTCTTTTACTGGAGAATAAATTGTAACAGTAGTATTTGAAAAACAAACAAAAAAAACAAGATCTGGATTTTAGGTATGATTATTGCTACTAGAATGACTTTGCTTTTTAAATTAAGATTCCTCAGTTGATAGAGCAAGGCAATATCTTTGTCTGTAACCACCCTTGTATTATACAGATCTATGAATAGAAATATTTCTATTTAGCTAAATGTGGGTTCAGGTCTCTAACTCTGATATATTACTACTGATACTGTACTTTCTTTCTCTGTTTATCTGGTCAGTTCTCATTCCAGCAGTGAGAAATCTGGCTCCCACCATCCACTTACCTTATTGTTCAGTCTCAGAATACACATCTAACAACGGCCTGACAGTTTTGAGAATACCAGGTCAGAACTAGTAGCCCATACGTACGTGAAGCAGTGTCAGATTTGATAGCCCATGCGTACGTGAAATTTTGTAAAATTAGTAAAATTGCTAACAACTTTTTATTTTGTTCCTAGTTTTTTTTTGTTGTTGTTGTTGTTTTTAAGAGAAATATCCTTTGTACTATATTCATTATTTTAAGAGCAGTGCTGTTCTCAGCCTGGGTCAAACACTATTTCTCTCTCCCACCCATCCTGCCATTTATATATGTATCGTATGCATGTATGCCTGTATGTCTATGTATATGTGT
Source organism: Graphiurus murinus (assembly GCA_004027655.1). Taxonomy (NCBI): domain Eukaryota; kingdom Metazoa; phylum Chordata; class Mammalia; order Rodentia; family Gliridae; genus Graphiurus; species Graphiurus murinus. The sequence goes on along the minus strand of PVLC010012153.1, from coordinate 32,381 downwards.
GTGTGTATGTATGCAGGATGCATGCATGGTGGAACTCTATGCAGTTGAATATATCTGAGAGGATGTAAGTGAAGCATTCAGGTTTTCACTTCTTTTTGCTCTTGGCTTATCTTGATCTACTTAGTTTCTGCCATCTGGCAACGAGTTCCCATCTGAAGAAACCCATCTGTCAGTTCTCACTATTATCTGGTAATAGTTGCAGTGCAGTGTTGGTGACAGCAAGTCACTTTCACAGAGATGTGTAACTCACTGGTATGTTCTCTTTGAAAACCCAGTAACTGCCCACACTCTGAAGCGAAAACTAACAGTTTTGTCACATGGAAAATCGGTTGAGAAGTACTTTGGTCTCCTCTGTAAGTATTCTTCCCATCTCCTGAGTACAAATGCCTCCTGGAAAAATTTTCCTTGCCTGTTTGTTTGCATGGGAAAGTTACAGAATATCAGTACATAAGGAGCAAATTCAAGAAAACATGTTTGTAAAGAGTCCAAAGTGGTAACTGATTGCCTGAGTAAACATTTTTTGTCTACATTGATTATTTTCATGTATGCATAGGTAGTATTGTAGGTTAAAATATATATCTGCACACCTCTGAGGAAAAATTAGGAAAGTCTTGACCAATGTTATCCATTATCTTCAGCACAAAGCATCTTCCAGCTACTGGGATATGAACCAGCTAGATTTGAACCTTTTGGTTTGACCTTCGAATGACATCCAGACTCTTAGTACTAGTCACCATCTCTACTGCTTCACTTTGATTCAAGACATTGTCACCTCTCACCTGGGTTTTTGCAATAGCCCCAATGTGGTGGTCTTCCAATCTTACCTTTTAGGGCAAAAACAATTGGCTTAGGAACATTAGAGTCCTCCGCTATGACTTGGAGTACAGAATAGAGTATTGACAACATTCAAAGGTCACTCACCATGAACCTCCTGTCCATCACCCCTGCCTCAGACCTCCTGATCTCCTTTCTCTTCTGTGAGCACCAGGCCTGCTTCAGCCTTAGTACTTATTGCTTCCTCTGGCTGGAACATTCTTCCCTCTTATTTGGGGGGCTTTGTTCCCTCACTCCTGTTTGTCTTTACTGAAATTAGCTATTTTCAGTGAGGCTTTCTCTAACCACATCATTTACCTCCCTATTCTCCTTTTTTTTCCTGTTTTATCTCCATAATCTTTATTACCATCTAACAAAAACTTTTTTTTTTTAAATATTTTTATTGGTGCAAAGAACTTGTACATCATACTGAGGCATGGAGTGATAGGAATATACATGCACACAGCACTTGGTGCATTTCCCTCTGGATCCCACCCCCTCCCTCCCCTTCCCCGCACATGTAATTGAGATTGGCATTGGTAATTTCATATATGTACCTACCATTATTTAAACTGTGATCTTCTTTATGTCTCTGTCTCCCCTCCTCCCTCCTCCAACCCCTTGCATCGCCCCGCTGGAGTCTCTGCTCCTCTATCTGAAACCTCTTTTGTTTCCCAGTTGCTCTCTAGCTTCCACAAATGACAGGAAAAAAAATACAACTATTCACTTTCTGAGACTGGCTAATCTTGCTTAGCATATTATTTTCTTTTCTTCTTTTTCTTTATCATTTCCCATTGGAATCTTATTTTATTCCATTTCTTTTGTCCCCTCCTGTATTCTCAGCACTAAGGGAACAAATAGACTGTTCCCATGAAGAGTGAGTGAGTTTTAGACTCAGCTGCCAGAGGGGATTCAGTACAGGCCTGCGTACATCTAGGACGAGTGCGCTGTGCAGAAACTGAAAGCACGGATCATGGTGATTCTCCACTCCTGCAGTCTCCCAGGGACTCCACCCCACCATGTGGACTGGTGTTATTATTCATCCCGGCATCCATGGTATTCAAATGTAAAACAGTGCCATTTCATTTATGAGGCAGCAGCTGGGTAATGCTAATGTAGTGAAAATGAAACCCTATGCCTTCAGGAGGTGCGTAATAGGTGATCAGCAAATAATGACGAATAGCTGTTGCTGTTCTTACTCCTATGACTTTTAATATGAGAAATGGTTGGTGAATGGACACTGAGGAAAAGGATAATAACAATAACAATAATAATAACAACAGCAGCAGCAGCAGCATAGCACCTTTGTTCTGGGCACAGGGTTGAGTACTTCATGAATATTCACTCATCTAATTCTCTAAGCTCTACCATCTCACCTTTTTTTTTGGGGGGGGGGGTGGAGGTTGTTGTTTCTTATGTTTAATACTTTTTATTGGTACGTTGTAATTATACAATATAGTGAGATTCAGAGTGATAGGAACATACATTCACACATCGCTTGGTATATTTCTTTCCAGATCCCACCCTGCTACCCCTTCCTCCCTTCCTCACACATGTTAGTGAGATTGATAACGGTATCTTCATGTGTGGACATAGCCTTATTTGAACTGTTTCCTTCCTCAGTCTTCATTTTTCTCCTCCCTACTTCCCTCCTGTTATCCTCTTCCACTATTCTACCGGTCTCTCTCCTCATGCATCCTTTCTTTCCTATTTTGTTCTGCAGCATCCACATATGAGAGAAAACATCCACCCCTTGACATTCTGTGAGACTGACTGATCTCACTTAGCACAATATTCTCTCGTTCATCCATTGTCTTGCAAATCCCATAATTTTGTTCTTCATGGCTGAGTATAATTTCATTGCAATACTACTGTATTTTCTCTATCAAGCATTCTCAGGTTTGAGAACTTTTACTCATTCTTCTCACCCATTCTCTTATTACTTTTCCCTGTGTGGTAGATTGAGGGTTCTTCTGTTTCTAGTAGTCACACTTTATATTCTAAATTCTGTCTTCTTCCTGGAACCATCTGTATTTGAAAGGGCAACTTAATAAGGAAATTGAAAAATACATTCCTATCTTTTAATTCCATAGTATTGGGGACACTGCAGTTTGCTTGTTTTATATGAATTCCCACCTTTTCCTTCCTAAGGGAATTCTAAGTTTTCTCTTTGGGTAACAGTGGCTTAACAAAAATATTTTCACTGCTTCCCTTGCAGCTTAGTGAGCAGATAACACAGTAAAATGTGTTCAATGTTGGTGGGAGTTGTGGGGGAAGGTGCCTATCCCAGATAACACAGCAAGGCTTCATTAGGAGCAGAACAAACAGAAAACTTCCAACTCGGAGGCCTGTCCCACCTGCTTTCTACCTGACACTTGGACATGAAATCTGAAGTTTCTTTAGCCATTTTGTGACCACCAAGCATGAGAGCAAAAGATGATGTGCTAAGGATGGCCATACATAGGAATAAGGCAGGTGTGGTGGAGCATGCCTGTAATCTTGGAGTTGTGAGGCTGAGAGAGGAGGATCACAGGTTTAAAGCCTACCTCAGCAACTTAGTGAGACCTTATTTCAAAAATAAACAAAAAAGTAAAAGGTTCAGCTTGAAGATAGAATGCTCCTGGGTTTATTCCTTAATACCTACCCCCCCATAAAAAAAAAAAGATAGAAATAGCCTAGTTCCTACATTGGATATTTTCAGCAGCCCAGCCTCAATATCATCTCTTCTGTGAGATAAAGGTTCCTACAGTGTGGTTAAGCCACTGTTTAACATGTTCTATTCAATAGAGCCAAATGCATTCCCAGCTGTTTTGTACGGCTTACTAGCTAATTTAAGCCTAGTTTTTATTGTGAAATTGACCACATTGTAGGTTTTAAAATTAAAGTATTTCACAGTCTAAAAGTCAATCTGCTTTTTTAAAAGCCAAAGGAACCGGCCAAATAAACTATTTCAACCAGAGTTTAAGTGATTAAATTGAGTTCCCAGTCTTGGATGGAGAACCAGGAGACATGGGTTTTCAGCCCACTCCTACTGCCAGTTGGCTCCATAGGCAAACCACTTGACCTGGGCTTTTCCCCTCCCATCTGCAAAATGAGGTAATTTGAGCTAGACAGTCCTCTCAGAGACCACCAAAGAGCCAGTGGATGGAGGCCTGCAGAATTCCCATTGAATTTGGCATCATTGTTCACTTTGCCAAGACATTTCAGCCAACAAACCCAATCCAGATTTTGTTCATTAGCTTTGAAAACTCCCTTTCTGTTGGAATTTGCATGTGTGTTTGCATGTGTTTTAAATATAAAAATTGAATTATTTACTTAAGAAACCAGGTTGTATGGTTATCTATAAACATATACGTATGTTAAATTTATCCACTTGGCTTAGATGGCACTAGGTTTCCTAAAGTCTAGTGTAAACAGGAACATGATTTTTTCATTATGATATTTAATTTATTTTGGCCATTGGTTTCCTTTGCCTGAATTCTGTTAAGTTTTTTTTCAGGTCGGGATGTAGCTTAGTGGTAGAGCACTTGTCTACTGTGCAAAGTCCTAGGTTTAATCTTCATCACCACAAACAAAACCCTAACCAATTTACAAAAAAAAAAAACAAAAAAAAAAAACAATAACAACAACAGCAAACAAAAAAACCTTTTTTCATCTGAAAGATGAAACCAAATAAACAGAAGGTTTATTTTAAAAAATAAAATGTATATGGTTCTATATGGAAACTCCAGGTATATACTATCCTATATTTTTAAAATTAATAATCTTTATTTTTAGAGCAGTTTTAAGTTCACAGCGAAACTTAGCAGAAAGTAGAGTTCTCACATACCCCCTGTTGTAGCATAGTTTTAAACAAAATAATTATTTTATAATTAGAAAGAAAACATAAGTAATGCTAAGCTAGTTTGTAAAAAACAGCATCATTATATTTTACCACTCTTTAATTCTTATTAAATTTTTTAACAAATTTTCAAATATTGTTTTATGTATCTAATGGGTAACATTCTAGTGTGTTTCACCAATCCCTAAAGTTATATAAGCAAAGGAGGACATGGTGGTGCATGACTGTAATCCCAGTACTTCAGAGGTTGTGACAGGAGGATTGCAGGTTCAAGATCAGCCTCAGCAACTTAGCAAGGCTCTCAGAAACCTAATAAGACCCTATTTCAAAACCAAAAAGAAAAATGACGGACGGACGGACGGACGGAAGGAAGGAAGGAAGGAAGGAAGGAAGGAAGGAAGGAAGGAAGGAAGGAAAGAAGGGAGGGAAAGAAAAGAAAGACTAGGAATATCGCTCAGAAGTAGAATGCCCTAGGTTGTATCCTCAGTACATAAACATACACACATACACACACACACATACACACACACGTGCACACTCAAACACACATAATATTAGCATGCTATCTATTGCTAAACATTATTTTAATGTTAGAATAGTGTGATCTTTTTTGCCATAAGTTATAGGAGCTTATTAAATAACCAGTATTAATTCCTCTGTGTGTGACAGGGGACATAGGGAATTGAACTCAGAAGCTATCTACCTCTGAACTACATCTACAGCCCTTTTTATTTTGTTGCTGCGGGCCTCAATAAGTTGTTGAGGCTATCCTTGAGCCTGTGACCCTTCTGTCTCAGTCTCCCAAGTACTAGGATTACAGGCATGTTGCCACTGTGCCTGGTCCAGTATTCTTTCAAAAAGCAATTTCCATTTAGGGACTGATATTATATTAGCTGTTTGCAGTATTAAAAATTTAAGGCCATCTCTCCAATATTAAATGATATATTTTGCAAATTTAATTTTCAATATCTTTTTATAAACACAGTGAACAATTGCTGTAGTGTGATGGATGCAGTACATGTCCTGTTGATGAGCATTGAATTTTGTTGAAGTAAATTGTCTCTCAGTGACTTAAGCTTTGCATTATAATCTAGTCCCCAGAAGATTGACAAAGGGCCAATGGAACAAGATGCATGTGGCTTTGTTGTTTGGTATTTTTTATACCATTCATGCCCCAAGAACTCATTTAGGCCTAGGTCCAGAATGTCTTCATATCTGCTTCTAATCTTCTCAGGAACCAATTTATTACTAATAGCCTCAGGCCCACCATTTAATCTTTTCAGTTATTACTTGTAAAATAGAAAAAGCGTCACTTAGTAGTTTGGACATTTACAAATACAGCTGTCCAGCACTAACAAATGAATTGGGTATCTTGAGACCACTGGTCACATCTGATTTCCTGTGTCCTGGCAGTTGGGTTGCCTCGGGTATCAGGTATTCAACCTAGCAGCTGAAGTTGGTTGCCTGACCTCAGAAACTCTTGAGGAATTCACCTGCACAAGGTGTATTAGTTTTGGACGGGACTTTTTTTGTTTTCATTGTCCAACTCTTCTGGGGTCTTGTTTGTTTTTGTTTTGTTTTGTTTGATATCATTCTAGGTAAAAGAAGAATGTGACATCACTTTATTATGCTTTTTCTTTCCTTATACTCTTAATGATTATCTCTGGAGCTAGGTTACAATCTCTGAGGTCTAGGTGGCCTTAGACAGGTTTCTTGGCAGGAAATTCTTACCTGGGATATCTGGGTTCTGTGGGGCAAGATGCAAGGATGCGTTTGCAGCATCGGCCACTCCCATGTAACAGAGTCATTGGCTTCCCCTCACTCGATACCACCACAGCCTTAGGGGTCACTGTGTCTCCTAACCCACTGCATTGCACACTTATAATGCTGTGGTCATCATGCATTACCTTAAAGAAATGTCCAATGATTTGCTTAGATTTAAAAAAAAATATATTATTCACTAAAATAAATATTTCAGTGTCATGAGACATCTTACATATTTGACCTGTAAACAGACTAAAGTTTTCAACAGTGCTACTGGGATGAAAAGTTGTTTTCTTCTCTAAGGACCTCTTGGTTCTTTGTTACATTTCAGAAAATGCCATGGAGCACACTATGCAGGAAAAAATTCTGGTTTTGCTCATGCGTGGAAAAATCTCCATTCCTTGTGGAGTTTGGTTTGTGGGTTTAAATCTGCTCTTGCGTGTCTTTCCTGAAGGATTGCAGTTGCGTACTTGGTGGTTTTCCTGCCTTCATCGCCTTCATCGTCTCTACATTTCCCCAGTCTCATTTACTTCAAGACTTCTTTTCCATTTGTCTTGTATTCCAGCCAGCATGATATACTTTCCTTTTTCTTTCCTTTTTCCTTGAGCAGGAGGTTTTCTCATTGTGAAGGGCCTTTTGCCCCCCACCCATCCACCAACCTATCCATCCATCAATTCTTCCGTCCAGTATGTGCCGGGGTGGAGAGTACAATGGTAAAGAAGATAGATACTGTCCTTCTGTTATGGGACTCTATTCAATCCCACGTGACATACTCTGGTTATCCATTCAGACTTATTTATAATGTTATTTCCTCCTTGAGGTCAATCCCAGTGCACTCAAGCAGATTCGTTTTTCTGACTACAATGGCCTGGCAATCTCTCTTCACCTCTATTAGAGTATTTAGCTTGTTAGCAACAAATATTTATTACCTACTATGTGCAGAATTTGTGCTAAAGTCTGGGGATACCACTGTCAATAAAATAAACAAAAACATATTCACAGCTTATGTTACTATTCATCTTTCATCCTTATTAGATTGTGAATTCATGAAGGACTTTCTTGTAATATCTTTATATTTGCAGTATCAGCAATGCCTAGACATAGTTTGCATTATACACTTTTTGTTAAAAATATAAAGTTAAGTTAAAAGATCAATTTATCAGAGTAATTTAATTGAATAATTTAATTTGTAACTGAATTACTCTCATTTATGTTATTATGCATTATATATTTTATATGCATTATGTAAGTACATATATAATACATATGTGAATATATAGTTTTTTTTTGCTTAACATTAGAAAAATGTAAAAATCTCTATTAGTTTACAAACAGAGCAAAATGTTCAAGAAAGATCTGGGCATACTAGTATTCCCCAGCAACTAGTAAAGAGTAGTGCTCTCTACTTGGGAGGCTGAGGCAGGAGGATTGCTTGAGCTCCGGAATTCAAGGCCAGCCTGGGCAACCTGGTGAGACTCTACATCAAAACGAAAAAAAAATGAGGGAGGAGGTCAATAAAGAGAGGTGGGCACTGGTTTATATTGATGATTCTGCTCAAACTTGACAATGTCAATTTTTGTGTTACTCCCTGCTGTCACTGAATGGTAATTGTCTAGCTAAGCAGCTTTTTAATGTGATTAATTTTGAAGGACGAATTCGAGTTAAAGAATGATATCACTCATATCATAATATGTGGGGATGTTTAGTCATCAAGGATGATGTGACAAGGACCTGGGCTATCACATCAGGAAGCTGTACTGAGCATTCTCACAGTGTCAGTTATGATGGGATTGTGCAGGCAGGGAAAGCTGCATATTGTCTCTGAAGTTAAGTTCTTGAGATCTTGCGCTGTGGTAAGACCTGTGTGGTGCACACACAGTGACGTGAAGTGTTTTTCTTTTCTTCCAGTTGGAGAATTTGTAAGCGATGCCCTTCTGGTTCCTGACAAGTGCAAGTTCTTACACCAGGAGCGGATGGACGTGTGTGAAACCCACCTTCACTGGCACACGGTCGCCAAAGAGGTACCAGTTCCTAGATTTCTTGGGGACATACTTAACAACATTTTAGAGGGCGTTTTGAGGCAATAATAGATTGTTGGTAAATAAATTTTTTAAAGCAATTAAGTCCCCAATTTTTCAATTCTGTGAATACTTCAGCAAAATTGACACAGGTACATTAAAATAGGCTGGAAATCATAGTCTAGAGTTTAACTGTCCTTTATATGTGTTTTCATTTGAAAAAGTATGTGAGATATATGAAAATTTCTCTAAACACTCTATTCACCTATTTTTCAAGTACAATAATTATTTTATTTTATTTATTTTTTGTGGTACAAGGGATTGAACTTAGGGGCATTCTACCTGCGAGCTATACCCCCAGCCCTATTTTTTATTCTTTATTTTGAAACCAGGTCTCACTAAGTTGCGGAGTGCCTCACTAGGTAGCTGAGGCTGGCCGCAAACCCGGATCCTATGGTCTCAGCCTCCCAAATGCTGGGATTACAAGCGTGCACTACCACGCCTGGCTACAATAAGTATTTTAAATATGATACTATTTCTAAAATTAAAAATATATTTAAAATATAATGATCTTATTACTATTGATAGAATAAAATATAATCATTACATTATTATTAATATAATTATTTCAAAGTTAACATAAATGGTATAATTATTGCTCAATTTAAACTTTTTATTGGTGTTCCACATCTGGGAGATGGGACAAATGGGATAAAAAAACCATAAGTTTTTTTTTTAAATAGCCTTTATTTTTTTAGATCAAGTTTACATTTGCAGCAAAAACTACAGAGAGCTGCCGTGCACCTCTCTCTATCCACAGGCTCAGCCTCCTCTGTCTATGAGTTTTTCCAGGGAGGGAAAAAATAGAGCCCTTTAGTTAGATTCTTTATGTGCCTGTATAATGTTTTATAAATTCAAACTATTATGTTTGAATATCATGTAAATATTATATTATACTATTATAATACAGTTATCATCTCTCATACCTATTTACTTTCAACTACTTTCTGTTGTTTTCTTTTGTCACATATGAAGTTTCCATAACTTAGCCTCTTCCCCCGTTGTCCGCTGGTGATTACAGCAGTGGAACAGGGCAGCAGCTTGTCTAATAGCAGCATGACAGCTGTGGTTAGAATTCCTTTTGTTTCTGAGTTAGGCCGTCCAGTTTTGTATTCACCAGGACACAGTACTTTCTTAGTTTCTCCACAGTGGGTGAATCTGTGGCAAAAAAGCCCTGCTTTTGGCTAAGCCCATAAAAGACACAAAACAAAGTGAAATGTCACTTTGTGAAATTACCACCTTCGAAGCCACTCTGTACCTTTGGTATATTATGTTTTTCTCTTAACTTTATGACATTTGTGGTGAGATGATGAGACCACTCTCCCACAATTTGCCAATTTGCTCCTTTATCTAGCCTAGGTAGTTGTCTATTAAGGTGCCTTATTCCTTCCCAAGAACATGGGGCATTTTTGATTGTCATAACTGGTATGTAGTGGGTAGACATCAGGCATTCCATTGTGTGTGTGTGTGTGTGTGTGTGTGTGTGTGTGTGTGTGTGTGTGGTTTGAACCCAGCAGCATTCTACCTCTGAGCTACAACCCCAGTCCCATTTTATTATTTATTTGGAAACAGGGTCTTACTAAGTTGTGTAGGGCCTCACTAAGTTGCTGAACATATGGTCTTCCTGTCTCAACTTCCCAAGTACTGGGATTACAAGCCACCATGCCCATCTGACACCAGGGATTCTAATAAACACATTGTAGTGAACAGGATAGCTCCTCACCTCCAGTGAATTATTTGGTCTAAAATGTTAGCAGTGTTGAGCTTGAAAAATCTATTTCAACTTATCTTTGTATCATAGCTTTAAAGCTGTTAGGCAGAAAATACCACTTAAGATTCATCATTATTTTTCCCTTTTATGAAGTAATGTGTTTTGATTCACAGTAAAATAAAAACTTGTTTATATAAAAGTGTGTTTTGGAGGCTGAAGAGCTTACTGAGCTCAAGAAAACAAACCACATAAATTGAAGCTCAGCTCCCCTTTCTGATAACCTCATTTTCCAGTTTTTCCGATTTGTCAAAAGAAAAATCCTTTGTTACTAAGAAACAAAAATGACTCAGATTCCTATGAGGTCAAAATACCTTTCTGTAATATTTTCACTGTTTACCTAGATGTGTTAGATTATTAATATCTCATTTGTCACCAGTAGATGATTTCGAGGCTTTCTGCTAGTCCATATTTGTGCAAATTTGGAAAACTCCAGTAAAGCAGAAAAACATTGAAAGAGAAACCTCTAAGGACATTAAGTTCTGATTCATAGTGCCTGCAGAGGATAATTTCTTCTCTTTCTGGGATTGTTTCCCTGGCAATCAAGCAGAGAGAGATAAAATTTCTAGAATAAGGCAGATCCAAGGGAGAGAAGCTTGGATCTGTACTGGGAGTGAATTGGAAAGGTATAAGGAAACTTCAGAACTTCTTGATACACCAGTAAACCCAGAAAGCATAAATTCTTTGATGTCTATTTACAAGTGTAGCCTTTTTCTGCATCTTTTTCCCAATTAATTTACATTGCATTATTATTTTGTAATAATAAAATTATTAATAAGCACACTATATTATACTACTGTGTAATAGTGTGTACTTATTAAATGAATAATGAACTTTAAAAAAATAAGAGCACTGAACTGGGGATGTAGCTCACTGATAGAGCATACTTGCCCTGGATTCAATCCCTAGCAACAAACAGGCAGGCACTCACATGCACAGTACCAAAGCAGTCTGTGTTAAAGATGCTGTTGTAAATCTATTCCCAAAACCTTGCCTTTTGTAAAATTGGTTCCTAATATGGTGTTGATTACGACAATTGGAGTTCTCTCACAATGACACCCACCTTCTCTGCCCCCTCACTGTTGTCTCCTTTCCCTTGTAGACATGCAATGAGAAGAGCACCAACTTGCATGACTTCGGCATGCTGCTGCCCTGTGGAATCGACAAGTTCCGAGGGGTGGAGTTTGTGTGTTGCCCGCTGGCTGACGAGAGTGACAACATTGATTCTGCTGATGCAGAGGAAGATGACTCTGATGTGTGGTGGGGCGGAGCAGATACAGACTATGCAGATGGGAGGTAAGATGGCCTTCCTGCTGGGTCTCGTACATTCCGAAGCATCTCACGTATATCTTTTGCATTTTTCTATAAATGCATCCTTGTATCTCTTACTAAAATGATCTCTGCTCACTCTTGTCAAAGTTCTCTGCTATAGAACAAATGTATGTAACCCTGAACTCTTAATGATTATAGTATGCCATTTGATTTTAATATAATTGACCATTGTGGAGTTAATTTTAAATGTTTTACTTGAATCTCATGAATTGAGATAAAAATCTTAAGTACTATAGTAGATCACTGGCAATTCTAATAGGGAATTGAAATCTGAAGTGAATGATAAGGTTTTCTGTTTTGGTCTGTAATTTGGAAATATTTTTTAAACATTACTCTTCATTTTTCTTTTTTGTGGGGGGAGGGGTCTATCATTAACTCAATGAAAACTTTTGTTAATGGGTTTGGTTTGGGGTTTTGGTTGTCTTTGTGTGGTTTCTTTATCTTTTATAGTCTCCATCATGACTAAAGTCAAAGGCGTTCATAAATGACTTCAATTCTTGAAGTTTCATGATTGTTATAAGAACATATTTTCATTTTTTTCTGGTGATCTTCATCCCATAATTTATTATCTGATTCTCATTTAAAAGAATGAATCTTTGGGTTGGAAATGTCATCTGGTGCAGTGGATTTTATGCTGCATCATCCCCCAGAAGGTGGAGATTGTGGTGGGCGCTTCTGTTTCCCTCCAGTGTTCTCTCAGACATTCCCTAGTGTTACGGATCTCCAGACAGAACATCAAATGTGAGTTGGCAAGACAGGGTTATGGCACATTTTTCTGACTTCAGGCACAGATTTTCTATATGAGTATGTAATATATTTTGTTAACAAATTCAAAATAGTTTTATCATTAAATAGGAATGTATATGTAGTCAAGAACTCTACTTGCCTTTTCTTAGTTAAAGGAGGCTTCTTTTTAATGGTTATTGTCTAATTTTTATCAGGACTTGCCATTTGATAGTTAAGTTCTTTCGTGTTCTCTCTTTACCAGGTTAAAAGAAATTGTGTTCAGTGTAGCTGGATATAAAACTAAACAAACAACAACCAATAAAAAAGACAGATTTCAAAGGATGAGAGGAAGAAATAAGCAAAAGGCAAGCTATAAGCTTGCAAATATTTTTTGGTCTTTGTATACGTTGAATTGTATTTGCTTCCTGCTCCCAGGGCAAGAAATGTCAATGCTGTGAGGTTTTGGGATGAAAAACCTTCTGAGTCTTTTTCAATGGAATTAATTATTTGGGTTCCATGCCATGGCTGGTTCCCCACACCTCTGTTTTATGTGCCAGATATAGAATGTCCATTGGTTTGGGTTTAATAGCCATTTGGTCTAAAAGTGGAGTGGCCTATTTCTCACTTTTTTCAAAATAACTCTTTGATATTTTTCTTCAGTCATATCTAGATTTGAAAGTGTCAGAGTGAATTTCTAAAGAAAAATTCTTGGCACCAGGGCTCTGGTAACATGATACCAATGCAACTGGTTTTAAAAATGGAAATTTTATATTGTACAGCCACTTTCTTTGTTCATAGGCTTTTGCATTCTTGATTTGATAATTTCCCATTACTGAATTGATTGTGCTGAGTTAACAAACACGCAAAAGGGCAATTAAACCAGCAAAACTCTATGGCTTTTATTAAAAGGTACTAGATATGCACTTCTAAGCCTGTCAATGTTGTGGCCTGACATTCATGATCATTCTCATATAGGGGACTTCTAAAACTAAAAATGGCTACTTTTGCTTTAGCCTGAAAGTGACAGGCCTTTGCCAGGCCCTGGTCCCTATATAGCACATTGCATATGCTTTATAAAACCTCCTTTTTATTGAGAATAGATTTCAACGTATTTTGATCTTTTCCTCGTATACTTTTTTCAATTTACTGACTTAACCAAAACTCTTTAATCAGTGGACCTTTCTCTTCCCATATCTTTTCTTACTATTCCTGGAAGAGGACCCATAGGATTTCCTGTTTTGACCTTCAGTTCACTGTTTGTTTATTAGTGTCAGTAAGTGTACCTTCTTTAATATCTATCTTTCTGATCATTCCACTCTTCTTTTCTCATTGTTACAAACACCAAACTAAAGGATGGTGGTTTATTTTTGTTTTAATCTACTGTATTACTTACTATTGGGGAAACCATACAGTTTATTATCCAAACCAGATAGAGCACTAGGACCACTGTCATAAAATGAAAGCCCCCGGGCAGATTGGGTCATATGGTTATCCTGTGTGTTAGTAAGCTTTGCATCCCTGTGACCAAAATACCTGACAAGAACAATTTAGAGAAAGAAAGGTTTATTTGGACTCACAGTTACAGAGGTTCAGTCCATGATAAGCAGGGTACAAGGCAGAAACATCATAGTGAAGGAAAACTGCTCAGGTCATGGCATCTGGGAAGGAGAGAGAGAGAAAGGAAGGGGCCTGGGATAGAAAAAGTCAGCAAGGCCACGCCCCCAGTGACCCACCTCCAAACCTTGCTGAATTGGGGACCATGCTTTCAACACATAAGCCTTTTGGGGTCATTCCAGATCCAGACCGTGTCACCCTGCCTTTTGCTGCCATCAGTGATATCATCCTCCAAGTTGGTATCCAGTTGAAACACTAACCAGCACTTTCCTAGTCACTTTTACTTTATTTCATTTAGGTGACTGTGGCATAGTTGTCTCTTAGACTCAGTCATCCCTTGGCAATGGCACAGTTATAGGGTTTCCAGCTTTGACCTTCCTCTCTGACTATGATCTTCTAATCTTACTCTTAAAACAGTTATTGGGTCCCATTGAATTTCAGCCTTTCCTCATGATCATCATCCTAATTCAGGCTTATAGTCCAATGTCTTCTTTTTCTTTTTTTTCTGATCTTTCTAACCATGATGGGCTCAATGGATAATCATCTTTCCATAACTCATTGAATATAATGGATTTGCTGATACCTTTATATTTCCTAACCATATTTATGTCAGTTCTTCATGCCTGGGAAAGATTAATTTCTTCCTTTCATTGCTTTTGAGTTGTCCAAGGTATCAAGTCATGTAACCCTACCAGTTAATTCCATATCTTATTCATGCTGTAACATCAGCTGAGATCTTAATGTTACTAGATGTATCTAGCTATCTCTATCTGAACACCTATCATCTTCCTCATGTCAGTTGATCCAACTAACTCTATTCTCCTTGGATCCCAGCATCACCCTTCCTGATGACTCTTTCGTAACTATCCATTGTAAATTTCTTCAATCAAAATACCTGGCATTTGTTGGGTGCTTGGTATATTTGTTGAACAAATTAGTGTGTCTCCTCCTTTACCTCAACATGTTTTGTACCTCTTCCATCCCTTTGCTTTCTATCTTTTATGTATGTTCTGCCTGAACTCCTGATCAACTCCTTTCTCTTTTCTTGTCTTGTCAGTCTCATTGGCTCCCCCGCATCTACCTACAAACCTCCTATTTCATGAGCTACCACTGCCTGAGTTCAGATCATTTACCACCTACTAGTCTAACTACTTGGATGTCCTTTTTCTATACCAAGTCCCCCTTTCTACTTTTACTGTTGTTGTTGTTATTTATATTCTTCTAGCATTCATTCATACCTTGACTTCCATTCTCATTTCTTGGAATTAATACTATTCCTGCCCTTTCTCTACTCTGCCACTCTCCCCAGATCATTCCTCTCCCTGCTTCCATAATCTTCCTGTTATGCATTTCCAATTCTGTTGACATGTGGCAGAAAATATTTGATGGTGTCTTTTACCTATAAGGCAGATCCCTAGCACTTAGAACTTTCTGTTTCATGGTCCCACGTGCTGCATTTCAGCTTTCCACAGGTACCTCATTCTGTCTGCTGACACCTTGTAACCTCTGGCCTTTTCTTTCTGTAGACTTCTGTTCTCAACATTCTGTTCCTCCAGAATGTTTCTCCTTTTTCATCAAATAGAGTTAGTATATGATCTGTCAAAATCATTATTTTTAAAAAATATTGACCTGAAGAGATATCTCCTTTATAGGTCTTTATAAATGCCATGCTTTCCTATGCTACACTCAGTTTGCCTTTGTATTCTTCTTTTAAGACTCATTCACACCTTTGTATTCTTCTTTTAAGACTCATTCTTATCATGACTGATCTTCCAACTAATTATAGTCATATCTCATTTTATCCATCAGAACCTAAACTACAGTTTATGTACCTGGAATGTCTTGCATGTAGGTCCTGAATAAATATGAGCCAAATTGAATTGTATGTTTTTAAAATTTTTGCATAGCTTTTAGCAAAGACTTTGTGTTCCCTAAGTGGATGCTATAGAATCTCCTAATGTTTTATCACAGAGCTGTCTAATAGGATTATAATGTGAATCATGTATTACTTATATGTTTTCTACTAGCCAGTTTTAAAAATGTAAAATGAAACAGGTGGATTTAATACTCTAACAACATCCTTTAATCCAATACATTCCAAATACCATTTCAGCATTTAGCCAATATGAAGTTATTAATGAGATAGTTCACATTCTCTTTGGCTTATTTTTTAATACTAGATCTTCAAAGTCCACTTTTTTTTGTTTGTTTGTTTTTTGTTTTTTGTTTTGTTTTGGTTTTGGTTTGTTTGTGGTGCTGGGAATCAAACCCATGCCTTACACACCTAGGTAAGCACTCTGCTACTGAACTACACACCCAGGTCTCCTGCATATATTTTAACATAGCATGTTTCAATTCAAACTAACCACTTTTCAGCTGATCTATAATTGTATGTTGGACAGCGTAACCCTAGATGACCTGATATTTTTAATCATTTTTCCCATGAAAACAAATGGCTTATATAGCCAGATAATACATTTGAAGATTGAACTACTTATTTTTATTTTTAGCTGTGTTTTTTTGGCTTTCAAACCACTTGCATCATTTTCGAAGGTGTTTTCTGCAGCCCTGCAGGCAGATACGCCTTCCTTCTCATCTGGCAGAGGCAGTGGGCAGAGCAAGAGGTATTGCATCACTGAGCCACACTCAGTCTGGTCTCTTGCCAGCTGGCAGTTTCCTGGTTTCAGGAACAGCCTTCTTGTGACACTTGAAATGTAGAATCGGACTAGGAATTTAACACATCTGACTTAAAACAGCCTCAAGGGATACCATATGACAATTCGTGAAGACAGAGAAAAGAAAAGGAACTGTGATCCTCTTGAAATGGAATTTGATCCACAGTATATTGTGTTCTGTTGTGTGGTAGGCAGTGAGACTTGTTTGTGTAGAAGATGAATGTTCTACTGTTGTTTGTGAGGCATTGATAGAAACAGTCCTTGGGGAATGAGCTCTATTTTAGGAGCTCATTGAAAAAGAGGTAAACTTTTTCATATAGACAAAACAAGTATTAGTTCAAAAAATTGTTGGTGAATAACTCAGTATTCTCTAGTATTATAGTGATTAAGTTCTCAGGTCACCTACAAATACCTAGTTATGCAATTAGTAACCTTGCTTTTTTAACTCTACACAGACTGCAGCTATCATGGATACTTTCCATGGGAAAAGTGATTTTGAAAAACAGATGCTATCCACTCTAGCCCTGGGAGTGAGAATTGGGAGACTGGGCTTTCCTCCCACCTAGAACTACAGAATGTGACCAAAACCATATGGTCTGTGGGGATTGTTGAATTCCTAGTGCAAATAAGGGAAGGGAAGAACCTCTATTTGTCCTATACTAGCACTTTTCCTCTCAGGTAGCAAGTCTTTACTTTTTTTTTTCTTCAAAACTGAATCTCCACTGATATATTCTTTCATGTTTAGAGTTGCAAACATTAGTGAGAATGTGCTGAGAAGTAACCGGATGTGTCTTCCCTAATAATTAGATGATTTTTATTTGCTGCTCTCACTTTTTTTTAAAGCCACTTGGGATAGGTTTGGGTGAATGATTATTTTTTACTGGGTCTTATTATCCTCTTCTTCAAGGTTATATATGGTATTTTAGGAGAATTTTCTTTATATGAGGTTTCACTCCCATTTGTGCATGTAGCAACACATGAGGGTAAGGGTGTACGCATAGGAGTACATTACAAATTACAGAGCCCACTGAGCTCAGACAAGTAAATCAGCTCTGGAGATTGCCAACCTAGGGACAGATAGTGCAAGAGGTCTACTTGTTTTTATCAAGAATCCAGGCAAGCATCATTGACAATCTGGGCAAAGTGAGACCCTTACATCATCATCATTATTATCATCATTATCACCATCATCATTATTATTATTATATTTTTTTAAATTATTTTAAAACAATGCATGGAACTAAAAATGAAGCCATAGTAAGAAGCAATCTTATTAGAAATTTTAATAAAACTTGACAAGTAACATTTTAATTCTGATTAGAATTTAAATATAGTACACCCAGATTTTTATTCCATATTTTCCCAGTTTTGAAGGTAGAGGATCCTGGAATGGTGAGTATCCTTTGAATGCCGGATCATAAACACCTACCATACATGAACCTGGAAGATGCCTATTTTATGAATATATTCTAAATTTTATTTACATATATACAATATTCAGTTTTTACTTATCATTTACATGTATAACATCTTTTAAGTACCTTTAATGATGCATTGTAGTCGCACATCATAATGTAGTTTATAGTGACGGTGACATACATGCACATAGCACTTGGTGGGCTTTCCCCTGGCTCCCGCTCCATTCCTTCCCTTCCTATACAGGATATTGAGATTGACATTGGTATTCTCACATATGTACACAATATTAATGGAAGTGATTCCTTCATTAATTCTCCCCCCCAAACCTATATGTGTAAATTTATATACATTCAGTTATAACTTATCATCCTGTTTTATCTTTTCCTTACACTTCAATTCCACTTAATTTTTATAAAAACCTAATACTTTTAAGACTTTGATAGCTCACATTTTTTACTGAAGAGAGAATGGCCATCTTTTCTCTGTTATTTCAAAATATTTTAAAGTTTGAAATTACAAACATCTATAGATCAATCCAGGCCCCCCCTCCCCAATTTTTATATGATCTTTCTCCTTCTTATGATCTTTATTAGATATTCCTGCCTTGGGAATTAGTCCATTTCCAAACTGTTACCAAATTCTGGCAGACAAACATCACAAAATTTGTTGCACAAGTATAGTAAAAGAAGAAAGAATACAATCACACATCTTTTTTGACAGAAGGTGGTTCAGGTTTTTGTTACAAAATATTGAGCAGTGATGTCCTTTCGATTAGATGACTAAGTGGATAAGAATACCATATTTCTTTTTTGTTCTTAGAAATATGTTGCTTGCTTGTCAGTGCTGGAGTTTGAAAAATTTCTAGGATACATCTAAAGAGTCATGGTCTGAGATTTCACTTATGGTATCAATTTCATTCTTCTGATATATCTAGTAGTCGCAAAATGTCTTCTTCTATTTTTCCTTTATTCTCAATAATGGAAAATGAAAAAAAAAACTGATATTCAACCATCTCTCTAGACTTCAATATGTTCTTGAAAGATACTGTAGTACCTTGGGAATACAGTAAGAAAAATGTTGTCATTTCCCAATTACATCATCCTTCTAGGCAATCTCATCATTTTTTCATTATTGTCTTTATTAGCACATTTGAAAATAGTTCATTAGTAATAATGAGATAATTCTTGGGATGATAAAAATTGGAAATGCTGTAAAATATAGGAAGAGTAATATTAAGATCCATGTGTCTTAGATATATAAGAAGTTCCAGTGGAGTCTTAAGGCAATTACAAGATAGAATGAGCTTTATTCAAATGAGTTTTTTTTTCTTCTTTCAAGAAAGTAAAAGTCAGAAATACCAGTTCTTCTTACCAATATTTATAGCTGCTCAAAAGAGAGTCAGAAAACAGAATTGCACTCAGTGAACACTGAGGATACTCCAAGGGTTAACAGCCTATCCTGCTTGCCAGCAGTTCACTTTTATGAGGCCGGTGTGGCTTGACATATGGAAACCCTTGGTATAATTTTCTACTAGTTCGGTGCTCAACAAATATTTGAGTTGGATTGCATTCAAACCAAATACACACATAGACATAGTCATAGTAGCTCATGGTCAATATACGTAATCAAAACTAATTGGTCTTAAAAAAAAAAAAACAACCAAGGAAATGATTCCAGTTATGCAATGATTAAGTGAAATTGCATCAGGAATCTGTAAAGCTAGAAATACTGAAAAAAAAAATTATAGAACCACAAGTCAATTTGTAATAACTTGTTAGCACCTTTACCTTAGTGAATACTTGAATCTTTTCATTTCTGCAAAAAGTGAAATAAAATAGAATGAAATGAAATTACAGTTACAAATGAAGGTAGGAGTCATCTCTATTTGGGCTTTGGGATAAAACTCCATTGTTATAGTGGCCTACTTACTTTTGTTCCCTAATGTCAAGTTGGAACTCTAATAAAAATAACTATAGTCGCGAGACTAGGTCCACTGCATTAGTTGTTTGTAGGCATTCTTTGATTAAATAAAATATGAGTTTAGAGCAGTATTTTTCAGGTGGTGGTGATTTCTGCTCAAGGGACTTTCTGAAATATTTGTTATAGGAAAAGGAGGATACTACTGGCATCTGGTGAAAAGGGACCAAGGATGTTGCTAAACTTCCTGCAATGCCCCGGATAGTCTCGTGACAATGTCAGTTGTGCTGAGGTTGAAAGAGCCTGGTTTAGAGGCTTCTTAAGCATTGGAGTGCTAGGGAAATTACTCTAAAAAATCCTCCATCTGTGCTTTTGTTTTATTCTGATCCTGTATGGACAGAGATGCAAACACTGTAAGCATTTATCTCTTTGATGCAGCCTTTGCCAAGATGGAAATTAAAACTGACCTTCCTAATAGCATTAATAGCTAAAAAAAACAAAAAAAAAATACCATCATTAAAATGTGCTCTAATGCAATGGATTTTAATTGAGACTTGGTAAATTTGTACCTCATTATTTCATTAATTCTAATCATTATGTCAAATATTTTTCCTTTTATTGGTATCATTATAGTCCATTTTTACTGAAATAAATACCAGCATATTTTCTGGGATACAGGACTTATGTTTTGAAATATTTGGTGCATTTAGAAGTATGGGAGACTCAATGTCTTCACTAAAAAATATTTGTCTATTCTGTGTAATTTGAAAAATAGAAATTCTAAGTATGATAAATTTTCAGATAATGCATTAGGGGAAATCACGTATAGTTTGGCTTAATTGAAAGTTTTTCTATTTGGCCCCTTTCTTTCCCATGTGTGTGTACATACATACATACACATGTGTACACACACACAGGCACATATATGTATCATTATATATGTATACACACATATATATTATTTAATGACAATTAAAATATAAAATATTCATTTTCAGCCACTATGTCATCCATCTTTCATTTATTACCTTCATGATATTATCCCTTTGTTTTACTATGCCTTCAGCATTTGTTCCTTTGCATCACCATTGCCAGATGTTGTCCTGATGCTGCTGGCCAGAATCAGGATTCAAATCTTGATCAGGGTCATCACTTCCATCATAGAAGTTTCTTGTGAAGGCAGGACTTGTTAGTGCTAGGTAGATTAAAATTCAATTTAATTATGGCTTCTTTTCCCAGAAGTTTTCTCAGAAAATATTAACTAGATGGTATTATGGAGGGTACATTTCACAAATACCCTGTTTGGAGTTTGTGCAAACATGTCATTCAATCAAGTAGTAAGTTACACATGTGCTGTCTTTGAGTTATTGATGCTGAAACATTCAGAGACTTTCTCATCTCATCCCAGGCTGTCTGAGAATTGATGTATATTCATGGGCCAGTACTTTCTCTGTCTTTAAAATTGGCTGAAGAGAGAAACAAAGCTAGGAGCTTTATTTGGCTATATATCTTCTTATGTGTATCTGCAGAGTCAAACTTCTTTCAATAGATAATCTTGCAGCTGCCTGTCTGTCTTGCATTTTAAGGAAGTCGTATTAAATGCTCAAGGGAGGAAAAAAAACTAACAACTTTAGAGGGTCACGAAGTGAATCATACAAAAGATAAATTAAAGCCTTAAATCTTTGCCAGTGGCTGAGCCAAGTAAGAATGGATTTGATGAAACAGCTTATGGCTTTGAGAAGCAACTGTCATAATGCTGGGTTGGCAGCTTCTAGGTCTGTTTGGGGCTGCCTGGCTCTTGTCCTGAAATAAGGGATCTAATTTGAAAATGATGAATAGGAGAATAGCAGAAGCTTGCATTTTTTCTCTTGAGGAAACTGGCTGCCAGTTCTGAGGTCTTATTAGAAATGCTGAATTTCTGTATTTAATAAACTTGGACCGCATATATGTCAGGAAGAAAAATAAAACACTTTAATAGACTTAACCAGATTACAGATGTGAGGCCAGACCAACAGGGTTTGTTTTGGTTTCCAAGCAGGTGATGGCTGAGAGAAGAGATGCTTTTGCAGCACAGGGTTGGGTGGCTGCCATCTGAGCTGCATCTGGCAATGAAACTGAGCTCACTGAGAAAGCTGCCCAGTAACAAGATACCCCTGTACAACAAGCTCTGAGGCACAACGCATTGTAAAAGTTATTGGAGGATTGGCTTGTTCATTGCAAAGGATTTTAAGCCACTGAGGCATGGACTCTTTTCTCCCAGGCTCTTAATTAAACTGTCCAAATTTCCCAAGTCACACAATAGTAGAAAAAGAGGAAGAAAATACAGATCCTTATGATTTTAACTGGCTTCTGGCATTCGTACACCCAGACACTAATATCTCGTTCAAATATATTATTATCTTCAAGTTAAAACCCCCTAGTCTATATGAGATTTGCCATAGTCACATGTAAAGTGATCTTCAAGGTTTGTTACTTTACTTTGGCCTCAAAATCTGTATCTCAGCATATTATGCCAAAAGATGCTTCCCTCGTGGCATAAACTAGTACCAATAACTTACCACAAGAAACTCAGCAAAAATATAATAAGCCTGTGTTTGTATTAGAAGGAAGTCCATCAGTAAGAAAGTCATTTAGAGACATTCAGAACTATTTCCTTTGATCAGAGGTTAAACAAAATCTTTCCCAAGCAGGAACTAATTTTACCTTCCTTTTTGACTCTTCTTATTTCCAAAATAAGACTTTCAGTGTGCTCACAGTTTAAATGTAAAATGGTAGATGGTGGTGGACTTATTCCATTTTAGCTGAAACCAAAGTCACCAGATAGATACAAAGTGAAGAAAAGAAATATTTGTTAGTAAACAAGATGGTCTTTGCTTCAAAAATATCTTTTGAGCTGGGCATGGTGGCACATTCTAGTAATCCTAGTACTTGAGAGGCAGAGGCAGGAGGATTGAAGATTCAAGACGAGCCCCAGCAACTTAGCAAGGTCTTCCTCAACTTAGTACCACTAAAAAAGCTGGGCATGGTGGTACACGCCTATAATCTCAATACTTGAGGGGCAGAGACCTGATGATCACAGGTTTGAGGGCAGCCTCAGCAGGTGAGACTCTGCAACCTAGCAAGACCCTGTTTCAAAACAAAAATAAAAATAACTCAGAGTTAGAATGCCCCAGTACCACCAAAACAAACAAACAAACAACAAAAGAAAGGGAAGGAAGGAAGGAAGGAAGGAAGGAAGGAAGGAAGGAAGGAAGGAAGGAAGGAAGGAAGGAAGGAAGGAAGGAAGGAAAAGAAAAAAAGGTTTTGAAAGTTAAAAATAAAAATAAGCCAAAAATATCTTCCTGAACCTGTTTCTTTACCTCCAACATGGGAATAATTGCAATAACGAACATCACAGCGTGTGCTTTCAGGACTACTAAATAATAGATGTGGAAACAGGTTGCACTGGTAAAATGTGCAGTGCACTTGTTTATAATGCATAGATTGGAATTCTAAGCAGGAGCGGGTCAGTGTGGGACTCATGTTTTCTTAGTCAAATCACTTACTCACCCAGCCTCTCACACTGTCAAATATATAAGGGCTTCCAAGGGCTCAGTGACGAAGAATTCCCCACCACTGGTTGGATAATCATGGCTCTTATAACATGTTCCTGTTTTAATTAGGTGTTTAAAAGATATTGTAGGTCTTGTAATTATTATAATAGATAATGGATTTTTAAGCCCTTGTGTCCTAGATGAGGTTGAGAACATTCTTAAAATAGGATTGGGTAATAAACAATGAATGATACTTCTCATTTTATAAATGTAAATATGTAAAAGTTCTTTTTATTTTAGGGTAGGAGAAAATAGAAAAATGTGTGATTTCCTATAATTGGAAAATGGCTATAAAAGTAATTTAGAATTGATTTTGGCTCTTGACGACATTTTAATAGAAATTCAGCAGCTATTCAAATAGCAGAAAAAAATCATCATACTTTTGACCTCTATATTTCAAGACCTTCAATTTTACATTTAAATATTTCAGAAATAGTTTTAAAGATTATTGTTTCTTAAACTCTAGTAATAAGTAAGAGAAGCTATATCAAAATTTTAATCTTTCACCCCTGGAATATGCTGCTCATATGTTTCCCATTGTACATCAGTTAGCCTCAAGCAGTTCTTAGAATTATAGCACTATTCTTGGAAAATTGGAGCCATGGAGTCACACACACACACACACACACACACACACACACACACACATCAGACGTGGTAATGAAGCACTTTGGTTTTATGAAAATGTGTTTATAGGGTAGTCCCAGGAGAGCAATGTTGCATTTAATGCGATGTGATGATGATAGAACTCATTGCAGAAGAGTCAGATGCTAAGACCAAAGATACCAGCATTTCTAGGTATCTATCCAGTTATAGCTCATCGTGGTGCCTGAACTTAATGAGCAACACTTAGGCATAGACCATTCTTGAATAACAAGGTAGCCTTTCTAACTTCCTTCCATTTGACAATACTCTTTTCCAGCATGGAAGTCAGCTATGGTAGGGGAATCTTTGAGGTATTATATTTAGGACATGTCCAGTCTTTGGCCATGACTCCTCAAATGTGTTTGTCCTCCCATCAGTATTAGTAACAAGCAAGTAAGGTTGTACTTTTCCTGAGTCCAATTTACAACTACAGATAAACCCATGTATCTCCAGGTTCAAGAATCCAACATTCATAGGACAGAAATTTCAACTGTAAAGCACCTAAAGTTAGTAAGCCATTAGAATCCATATCTGACACTTCTCAGGAGCCCGTTTTCTTGTACAACTTGTCTGTCATTTTCATTTCCAACCTGTTCTTCCTAAACATTCTTTTATTTATTACTTTTAATTTTATTTTTTTGTGATACTGGGAATTGAAGCGAGGAACATTCTACTTCCAAGCTCTACTGCAAGCCCTTTTTATTGTTTACTTTGAAACAGAATCTCATTAAGTTGCTGAGGGCCTCGCTAAGTTACTGAGGCTGGCGCCAAACCTGTGATACTCCTGTCTTAGTCTCCCAAGTATTGGAGTTATAGGCATGTGCCACCATGCCTGGCCTATACTTTCTTTACACAAGGCTTTGGGGGTGCGTTGTTAATAAATTTTAGCTGTCTGACCATCACTGTTTGCTTTTACCTTTTTAATCTCAACCACTAAATTCCTGTCCCTGTTTATCTCTTTTGAGGTTATTATAGTATTTTCTTTTCTGGCTTTCTCCCTGATTGCTGTAATCCAAGCCCTTTACTTTAAACATTAGTTGTAAATAGAGTAGTCCATTGAGTAGTATTTCTGCAACCTAGACTCTACCTGGTTTTTCATAAGTATGTGAATCCTAACATGTCCAAGGGGAGTTCTCAATTCCCCCTTTCTTCAGCTTGATTCTCTCACAGCTTTTCTACGTCTAGTGGCCCACAGCCCTTATGGACCTGGGACTCATTGTACCTTCTGCGGATTCCATCATTTCTGGCTCATCCACTTCTGCCCATCTTTTCCAATATAACCCTATTCTAATCTACCATTACTTCTTGCTGTAGTTACGGCAGTGTCCTACTAATGTCTGCTCTCCTTATCTTCTCTACATCTGTCCCTCCCCACACAGGCAAGCTAAATCGTCCTTCTGTGCAGCAGTCAGAATGTTGAGCATACATATGCATAGACCTAGCAATAGACCTCCCCATTTAATAGTGCATTAATGGTTTTCCAGTATACTTAAAGGCTGAGTGCCCAAAGAGAACACGCTGAAGCCTAGCTTTGGGATAAGGAGATGATGATAACAGGTAACAATTACATGTAGTTGGTACCGAGTCCTCATCTCATCCATGTTCCTTACAGACTTTAAAATATTGACCCAGATCCTCACTGCCTCTCCAATATTACCCCATTTCTCTCTACCCTGCTGACTACTACCCAGGTCTCCTTGACAAGTCTATCCCTGCCCCAGGGTAGACACATATCACCATTGATAAGGGTTTTCCTCAGGATCCTGGTGGCTGTATTTCTATCTTGAGCACCAACTTGATTGTCATTGTCTCATATAAATTAATTTCCTGTGGTGGTGCATGCCTGCAGTCTCAGTACTTGGGAGACTGAGACAGGAGGATCATAGGTTTGAGGTCAGCCTCAGCAACTTAGCAAAGAACATTTTCTCAAAATAGAAAATAAAACAGGGCTCCAAGGTAGAATGCCCCTAGGTTCAGTTCCTAGTACTGTATGCACACACACTACACACACACACACACACACACACACACACACACACAACGCACCCTTTCCTTATTCTCAGTCTTAATCACCTGTGTATTTCCATCCTGACACTGATAACTTGTTTTAGTATTTATTTACTCATTGTTTCTTTCTGTTCCAACAAAATGTAAGCTGAGGGTATAAAGCTTATCTTTTCCCCTTTTGTAGCCTCACATCTAGCAGAATGTTTGTCACATAATCAGTATCCACTAATGTCTGCTGAGTGAATTACTTTTTTTGCTGGGCATGGTAGCACATGCTTATAATCCCAGTGCTTGGGAGGCTGAGACAGAAGGATCACAGGTTCTAGGCCAGCCTCAGCAATTTACGTATGTCCTCAGCAACTTAGTGAGACCCTGCTTCAAAATAAAAAATAGGGATGTAAATGCAGCTCAGAGAATACCTGAGTTCAATCCCTAGTACAACACACACACACACACACACACACACACACACACACACACACACACAATTACTTATAGAGTAGTAGTCATCCATGACTTTGGTTTCTGTGATCTGAAAATATTAAGCGGAAAATTCCAGAAATAAGCAGTTCATAAATTCTTCAAATTGCACGCTGTTTTGAGTGTAGAGATGAAGTCTTGTGCCATCTGCTCGGACATGAATCATCCCATTGTTTCTCAGGTCCACGCTGTGTCCACTGCCTTCCTATTAGTGGCCATCTCGGCTGTCAGACTGACAGTTGTGGTGTCACAGTGCTTGTGTTCAAATGAACTTTATTTTACTTACTAATGACTCCAGAGTGCATGATTAGTGATGCTGGTAGTTTGGCTTTGCCATTGAGATGCTGTACAGTATCAAAATATCAGCTCACATCATCACAAGAAGAAAAAGATAAGCTCAGTACAGTGAGATATTTTGAGGGGCCACATTTACATAACTTTAATTCCAGTATAGTTATAATTGCTCAGTGTTATTATCAGTTATTCTTAATCTTTTACTATGTCTGATTCATAAATTAAGCCTTATCATAGCTATATATAGAAGGGAAAATAAAGTAGTTTCTATAGGGTCCAGTACTAACAGCAGTTCCAGGCATCCTTTGGAGGGTCTTGAAATGTATCTTTACACATATTGTTGCTCTAATCATTGTTTCTGGTTAGGCTGTGTAATCAATACTAGAAAAATCTGTCCAGGAAATTTCTCATGTCTACCTCTGAATTGAGAAGCCGTCTTGAAATATGTTTATGGGAGAGAGTGAAAGGGAGGAGAAAGAGTATAATTAGTCTTCAGAAGGCTAGATTCTGTTTCTGGTTACACATGATAGTGTCATGGGAGATATTAGCAGTGCACAAAGTGAGTGGCCATCTGGTCTATTATCTATAGTCTTGCAGGAAACGTAGCTCTTCCATTAAACACACACACACACACACACACATACCAAAAAATGTGCAGCTCTGCTTATTTACAGGAAATAGAAAATCAGTGCCTCCCAGATTTGTGGCCCAAATTTGTAGTCTTTCATTTCCGTCTATCTGCCAGATGCCTCTCCCACAGTATCTCACAGCATCTCAAATCCATCATGATCAGTAATTTCTGCTCCTTGCCATCCGTTCTTCTTGCTGCATCCTCTGTTGCCATTAGTAACCATCTCCACCCCTTCTCTCCATCTCCAAGCATCAAATTCGTCTTCTCACTTAACCCCCTGCATACAGACAATCACCACTTGCCTTATGTTGCTTCCTCAAAGGTCTCACTTTGCTGGTCTTCCATGGCTGCACATTGAGGGCCTTCTTCCTCCCCATCCTGCTTGACCCTCCTTTGCCAGCTTGCGCTCCATGCTTCCGCCAGCTCGTGCTTCTTGAAGTACAACTCATCTTGCCACATTTCTGCCATCAGCTTTTCTGACAGGCTCTGCATCTTAGTAGAGGAAGGTCCCAAACTCCTCTGCCTTTAAAACAAAGTTCTTTGGAATAGAGCCCTAGCCTACCTTCTGCTCACTTTCCACACCCACTCATGTTCTCCAGCCGTCCTGAGCCTCGGGCAATTCCCGCCGACTCTTCATGTGTTGACCGTCGGGTGGTATTCCCTATGTCTGCAAAGCCCTCCTCACGTGTTCTTCTTTATAGATTTCTATTCATTTATTACCTTCCAGTGCGCTCTTTAGTCAGTGACTCTGGATTTTACCAATAGGTAGTCTCTGTTCATTCTCTATTAACTTGCAAGTCACTTGTGACACTATTATATGCTGGTTTTCTTGTCCAATTTTGCAAGACTGTGAATCTCAGGTCAGCATTTGGGAATTTACTAGCTATCACACCTAATAAAGAGTAGATCTTTCAAGAGGAAAGCATTATCTATCAAAAACAAATTATATATTTTATTTATGCTGCTTTTAAAATCTAATAGCATTAAAAGGAAACAATTTGTCGTAAATTCGAGCTGCAGTCGGATGTGTTATTCCAAGTGTTTTATTTATGTCAACTGGTCATAACATCCTCTAAAGGAATTAATATTGTCATCCCATTTGAAAGATGAAGAAACCAAGTCACAGAGTAGGTAAGTAACTGGCTCACAGTCACACCAGAGCTGGTAGATGGCAACACTAAGATTCAAATCCACAGTCTTGCTCTGGAGAATGTACCTTTAATGACCACACTATACTTATAATAGTTTTTCCTATATATAGCCCTATGAAAAGCTTGTTTTATTTATTTTTATTTTTTATACTGGGGATTTTTTTTGTACCTGGGGTGTTCTACCTCTAAGCTTCACTCCCAAACCCCCATAAACACTATTTTGAAACAGGGTCTTGCTAAGTTGCTGAGGCTGGCCTTAAGCCTATGATACTCCTGTCTCAGCCTCCAAAGTACTGGGATTACAGACATGAGCCACGATGTCCAGTTTAAAGTGTTCATTTATAATTTAGGCATAGTAATAATTAACACTAACTACCAATAAAAATGATAACAATAGGCTATAGTGAATGTTATTAAAAATTTATGAATTGTTTCTATCTGGAGTTTTCCATTTAATATTTTAGAACTGTAGACAACCAGGAGTAACTGAAAGTATGGATAAGGAAAACCATTGTGTATTTAAATGTAATCTTTTCTTAAGAAGGGGCAACAAATTAGGCATGGTGGCATATGATTGTAATCCCAGTACTTGGGAGGCTGAGACAGGAGGATCTTAGATTCGCGGCCAACTTCAGCTACTTAGTGAGGCCCTCCACAATTTAGTGAGAATCTGTTTCAAAATAAAGAATGAAAATTAGGGCTGAGGATGTAGCTCAGAGGTAGAAGAATGCCCCTGAATTCAATTCCCAGTACCACAAAAAAAAGGTGTTGAGGAGGAAGAAGACAAGGCTGGCCATGGTGGCACACATCTGTAATCTCAGTACTTGGGAGGCTAGGACAGGAGGACCACAGGTTCAAACCCAGCCTCAGCAATTTAGTGAGTCCCTCAGTCACTTAGTAAGAACTTTTTAAAAGTAAAAGATAAAATAGGGCTGGAGGTTAGCTCAGAGGTAGAATGCTCATGGGTTCTGTACACACACACAAAAAGAAGGGAAGACAAATTTATAAAACCATCCGTTGTTATAGATTTACCCTAAAAAGCAATACATGCCCACATTAATCTCATTACCCTTTACTTTCTACGTTTATTGCATCATACAAGGAATGTCTGTATTTAATATTTTTCTTCTACAGAATTTTCATATATTAACTACAGACACTTTTTTTAAAAATGTACTTACCTCTCAGCATGATGGTATACATCTTTAATCACAGTACTTGGAACGCTGAGGCAGGAGGATTGTAGGTTCAAGGCCAGCCTCAGCAACTTAGAAAAACCCTAAGCAACATAACAAAACTGTTTCAAAATAATGAAATAAAAATGGTTGGGGCCATAGAATGTACCCTAGGTTCAATTCTCAGCAGCAACACACACACACACACACACACACACACACACACAAACACACACATATATATCACCTACACTTATCAACAGCTAAGCTCACTTTGGACATGGGGAATTTGCTCATTCAAAGTTTTCTGGCATACCATCTGATTAACCAAAATTTTGTTTCACAAATCAAGAATTTAAAATGACTCTGAAACTTTTTATCACCTTAGGTGTTTCTACTTAATTCTGGTTGGCTCATAAAGCTGTCAGGACAGTAATCTCCTTTTGATTATGTATGACTTGTCTTGCCTCCAAGATAGTCTTTTAAAAAGCAATTTAGCCTTTTACTGTAATTATATCCCAAATTTAAAAGTCTTGCCAGAATATCATTTTCCTCATTTTAACATGCTCTTTATGATGCCGAAATACTTTAAAGAAAAGTTCAGAGAGCAGTCGTACTAAATATATCAGTGCGTCTCTCAAATCTAAGAACATTTTTTTAAACAGATCTCAGATGATACCATCTCACTCCCAAACTTAGCAATAATTTTTAATATGAATGGATATCAAATCCATAGTAAGATTTTCCCTCATTCCCCCAAATGTCTTTCACAGTCTGTTTTTTCATATCAGATCCTATCAGGCACGAGGTCCAGCCTCCTTATGTCCTTATCTCTTAAGCTTTCGAACAGCATTTTTAATAGGACACCAACTTGCTAGAGAAGCCATGTCTACATTTCTATAAGCCACTGCATCCTTGGGTTTGTCTTATCGTATTCTAGAGATATTAGTTAGATTGTTTCTTCGTTGCTGAAATAATCATCTGAACATAAGTGCATATGAGATGGCAGAGAAGAGAGAGATTGCTTTTTAAATGTGCTTTATAGTCAGGTGTCGTGGCACAGTTCTGTAATCCCAGTACTTGGGGGAGCTGAGACAGGAGGATCTCAGTTCAAGACTAGCTTTAGCAACTTAGACTCTCAGCAACCTAGGGAGACCCTTTCCAAAACCAAAAAATTAAAAGGTCTGAGGGTGTAGCTTGGAGGTAGAATGCCTCTGTGTTTAATCCCCAGTACAAACAAACAAACAAATAAAAAAGCAAGCTAACTATTCAGGTGCTGCTAGTTTACACAAAGACCTTCTTTAAGTGACACTGAAGCATCCCTTCTTCATGAGGGTCTCCCTGAACACCTGGAATCTGGTCAGGTATCACTCTTTTCGGTCTTACTGCTATCATGATAGTAATTTTACATTCATACGAGTGATGAAGTAACTGTCTGACTCTTTGACTACTTGCTCCATGGGCTGCTTTTGCTTTCCAGTATCCCCAGCTCCCAGCACAATGTCCAGTCTTTCAGCTTCCACCCTGGCTCTCTACCATCCACTCCACCCAGCTGCCAGAGTCATCATTAAAAGTTCAGTCTGGCACATGCCTGTAATCCTGGCACTTGGGAGGCTGAGACAGGAGGGTCACGGGTTCACAGATACCCTCAGCAATGTAGTGAGACTCTCAACAACCTAGCAAGACCCTGTTTCAAAACAAAAAAAAAAAAAATCAAAATAGGGCTGGGGGTATAGATCAGAGGTAGAATGCCCCTGGATTCAATCCCCAGTATCACTCACACACACACAGACACACACACACCAATGTGACCTGATGGGGTTATTTCATTTGCATATAAGAAGGCTGTCCTTACTGGGTCCCACTCTGCCTGCCTCCACCCCCTGTCTTAAGCTCCACCCCTTTGTCTTATGCTTCTGCTCCTTCTTGCATTACTCCCTCAGCTCACCAGCTTTCTTGTTTTGCTCCAACTTTTGGCCTTTGCATTCACTCTTAACCTCTGCCTTCTCCATCCATTTACCCCCTTGTTTTCTCAGTGTCTGACTCAGTATTCTGTCTCTTACTTCCCATGAATCTTTCTTGCAGACCTTTTATCACCACCGTGTTCAAAATGCTATTCCTGTCCCCACAGCCATCTATTTTAGTCATTCATTAGCACATTAACTCTATTTGCTCTTTCCAATAATTTTATTTATTTGCTCATATTGTACCTCCTCTACTAATACACATGTTCCAAGAAAGTAGGACTCCGTCTTGCTCACTTGTGTGTGCGTGTGTGTGTGTGTGTGTGTGTCCCCAGTGGCTGAAATAGTGCTTAGCACTTGGATTCAATATGCTAGGTACTATAGCTAGGTGAATAAGGCCATAATCAATTTTCATAGAGAGGTACTTTAATGGAATGGTTTGATGGTTGGATGAATGGATGTGTTGCCCTTTTTTTTTTTTTTTTTTTTTTTTT